>JAODLM010000807.1:0-136329 GCA_036937905.1 Salvia rosmarinus
TTTTAATTGTATATTACCCTCTTCGTCCATTATTTTCGTTCTTTTATTTTGATGATCTGAGCTTTAATAAATTATAATGAGTGTAAAGTGAGTAGAGATAATAAATGAATAGATTAATGAATAGTGGAATAAAAGGTGGGTCATAAAGATAATAAATGAATATATTAATATATAGTAAGAGGAAAAATATGGGTCATATGTGATTTTTTAAAAATAAGTGGGTGGATTTAGGGTCAAACTTACGAGTTGATGTTTTCAAAAGAAACTCGAATATTTTTGTGAATGGACAAAATGGAATTAAATGAATGTATTTGGTGGACATGGTGAGTATTATTTAATAATTTCCTTATTAGATTAGAATAGGTATTTATATTTCTTTCCTTTCTTATTGGCATATAAAAAGGATCCATTACATCATATTAGCCCGCCACTCACTAGACATGAACCTATGTTTTCGCCATGTGAATTTTATTTTCTTTACTTTGTTTTTGTTTTCATCTTTCATCCATGATTTAAAGGTTGAATTCAATTATGAGATCTAGCTAAATCCTTTTGTTCTCGCGAAGATTAAGGAAGCTTGAATGTGACATGTTTCATGAGATCTAACTGATTTTATGCTTCAATTTTATGCGAGCATATGTTATTCTTTGTTTTATTATCATTAATTATTTCATCTCTGCTAGATAATCATGAATATTTCATAGTTCAAAATTGATCAATAGCCAATTGAATCGATCATCTGTAATTGTGGTTGAGATTTAATTAGTGGTACAGTGATTCATCAAAGTCGATAGAATAATTGTCTTAATTCGCTAATCATGTGTTAGAGTTTAGTGGTTTTGAATCAGGTTTCTCCAGTTCTTAAAGTTGTCGGCTCATTATATCTATAGAGCATCTCTTACGGTTGTTAGTCGATTAGAGAAGTAGTTAGTGAAGCATCTTCCTAATTACCGAGAAGTTAAGGAGAAATAAAATCGTGTCAAAAGCTCCTTGGTGATCATAACTGGTTTTTTTTGTATTAGTTAAAATTATATTTGCATCGATGATCAAAATTGTCTAAGTTAGAGAGGAATTAATTGGAACCGAAATATCTTTCATCATTGTCACAAACAAATATTTGGATACTTTGCTTACTTTTATTTTATAAAATTTTATAGATTTAGTCACTTATAAAACTTATTTGCATGTGGAAAATTGAGAAAATACTCCAATTCCCTGGGAGACGGTTTTGCTTGCCTCTGTTTAAGCAGTGTGGGTATACTGACCAAGTGTTAGGTTTATTTTTGATGAAAAACGTCATACTAGTAAGATTTTTATCGTATGAATCACTATTTTCGAAGGAATACTTATTCCCTTGAATATGCGATTTGTCATTCCACCTCTCCCCCATAGTATTACTTATTCCCATGAATATGAGATTATCCAAATTTAATTTTTTATCTAACAAAACTATTATTATTTTTATTTTCTTATAAATAAATAAATAATAATAATTGATATAATGATAATAAAATAATAGTAATAATAATATAATTATTAACAATAATAAATTTAATGAATAAATAATAATTAATATTAATAAATAGTTATGTTATAATAATAATAATAATAATAATAATAATAATAATAATAATAATAATAATAATAATAATAATAATAATAATAATAATAATAATAATAATAATAATAATAATAATAATAATAATAACAACAACAACAATAACAATAACAATAACAACAACAACAACAACAACTACAACTACAAAAATAAAATAGTAAAATTATAATAATAAAAATAGTAACAATATAATAAAGTAATAACAACAACAACAACAATAATAATAATAGAACTTATTTATTACAATTATTATAACACAAATTATAAGAATAATGGTCGCTCCATTTATTTCATTGTATTTATATTCGCTTATTTCTTATAAATATTAGTAATAAAAATCACATGTTTATTTCATTTCTATCACAATTTCATTCCAAAGTGAATTTTATTCATATCTAATTTTATTATTGCGTGGCAGTCATCATCTTAATATTAGAAGAGAACTCGAATATGCCTCTTTTTCGTACAAATAAATATTTAAGAATAACATCAATAAAAATATGAGACCCATTGAGAGCGCAACATTTAGTACTTTTGCCCCGTGGGCTCAAAGCGATGAATAGGCCGAAGTATTTGGCAGCACTCTACACTAAACCGGACCATTTATAGATGGGCCCAAGTATTTGGCGGCACCCTATACTAAACCAGACCGTTTATATTAGGGGTGTGCATCGGTCGGTCGGTCCGAAATATTTAAAATCGAAAACCAAAACGAAAATATTTTTTTGAACCGAACCGAACCGATTTATAATTTCGGACAGATCGAAAATCGAACCGAAAAAACCAATCGGTTTCGATCGGACCGAAAAACCGATCGAAACATATATTATATATTTTTTTTAAATAAACATATTTTAACCCTAATTATTTAATTAAAATTTTAATTAATTATTATATAAAATATATAAATATATAAAATAATATTTTGGTTCGGTTCGGTTACCGATCAACCTAAAATATAAAACCGAAAACCAACCAAAACCGATTTTAATTGAAAATTTGAACCAACTGAAATCGATTTTTCAAAATCGATCAACCGACCAAACCGATCGCTTTTGGCCAGCTTTTTCAGTTCGATTCGGTTCGCACACCCCTAGTTTATATCCTTTTGAATATAAGGAAAATACACACACCTTATTTTTTTCTAAAGAAAACAATTGCCTCTATTTATAGTAAGGGATAATTATAGTTCATGTCCCTTAATTTTGACGAGATTTTGAAAATTATCCTCAATTTTAGCTAATACATAAAAACGTCCATAACTTTGACGAGATTTAAAAAAATATCCACAACTTCATTAATACATTAAATATCCATAACTTTGACGATAATGTCTCAATTTTGAGTTTTCAACAACGGAATGCTACATCAGTTCGCTAGATTCTCGTGTGCGTTATAGCTCAAATGACTCAAAGATACCGTCTCGTGTGGATTATAGCTCAAATGACTCAAGATTCGTCAGAAGAAACTCTGGAATCGAGATATTTTTTAAAATATCGTCAAAGTTGATGACATTTAATGTATTAACTAAAGTTGAAGGCATTTTTCAAAATCTCATCAAAGTTGGGTACATTTTAATGTATTAACTAAAGTTTGAGATATTTTCTAAAATTTCATCAAAATTGGGGATACAAACTGTAACTATCTCTCATAATAATTTAGTATTCTAAAATTTCGGGCTGAGCTCTTCAGACTAATCGAGGCGTAAAGATCAAGGAAAAAATAACTTAAATATTTTTTTGATAATCATATATTTATTACAAATATTTTGTATCAAATATTAATGTAAAATGACAAAGAAGTAAAATGATAACTTTCAAATACTAACCAAAACACATTTCACAAATATTCGAAAAAACATATTTTTATTATAATAACTTTCAAAAGCAAGTAATGAAATTTTAAAATCCTGTAACGAGAAAAATTTCAATTAATCGGGTTAACCTACTCCATTTTTGGGCCAACCCATTCTGGTTCGAGCTATTTTCGGGCCAACCCACTTGGTTTGTTAGGCTATTCGATTCTTATTTGGGTTGATATTTTTTATAGGTTTTCTCTTCTATTGAATTGTCGGTCTATTCGGATCCAACCTATAAGTTTGGACTAAATTAACATCCTTATAAAAAGTGTTAATTGTCAAAAATACATCAACTTTGACACTTTTGATTTGCACATAAATTTAAAATTTGAATTCAGATATATCAATTTTGAATATATCAAAGACAGTTGTTTTGAAGCATGGACAAGAAACCATATCAAACTATGTCGCTTTGATCAAAACGATATTGTTTGGATCGCCATATAGTATTAAAATAAAAATAAAATATAATTTTCCAACTCATCATCCTCTCTCTCTCTTCCTCTCTAAAAGCGATCTTAAACCGCCTAAGCATCATCCACCATGGATGGCTTCACCGCCGCCACCCTCACCACGCCACCACCGCCCCCCACATACTTGCAATCTAAAACTGTAATACCCGTATTTTCTGTCGCAGAGATTAGCTCTTGATTAAGAATTTTATAAGAAGGGCATTGCATCCTTAAGAAAGAGTTGGTTAAGATAGAAGCTTTGACGTTAAGCTTCGAGTTGAGAAGATAGAATCGAGACAGATTTCAGATAGAAACCGAGATAAGATTCTTAGATCTCATTTAGAATAAAAAGATCTAGATTCTAAGGGTCTTGAGATGATAGATACATGCTCAATGAAGTCTTGATTTCAGAAAATGGAGAATTTCAAAATCTATGCTTTTGTGACGTCGGCATTTACCGATTAAGTTCGAATTAAGAGCAGAATATTTAAAATGATTTTCGGAGTCAAGAATATATTTTTATAATTATATTTTGATGTTTATGATATATTATTGAGTTCAAAAGCAAAGATTCAAGTAGAGATTGTTTATGTAATACCCCGCAGAATTAGATGCCTAATTACGGTATTTAAAACCCGTAAATTAGAAATTCGCAGAGATGATTCAATCCATAAGATATCGAATAATGATTTCGATTATTTACGAAGGAATGAATTCCTATTTTATATTCACTGAGATTTGTGAATCAAAGAATAGAATGTTATAAAGTGTATCGGCGGCAGATTATTTTAATGTCGATCGCGTATCGATAGTTAAAATTTCATGAATTTTCTACAATTGCTTAGAATTAAATTCCATTGTTAATGGAATATTTTAATAAAGTGATTACGACTTTATTACGACCTTTTCGAGATGAGTCAATAATGAACGCTTTGCAACGTTTTCAAACGTTAACGCTTTGAGATGAAACGAAAAGCGCTTTAATCGATCAAGAAATTATAGGAATTAATTTCCTATGATTAATATATGTAATTACAGTATTATTTAGCATTAAATCAATGCTAGATCATCAAGATTTGATAGTGAATTTTTCAAACGCTTGAAACCCTAATTTTCGAACTCGTTTTTATCGCATAAAATGATGCCATTAATTTATCCTATGATATTATCTATCATCTAAACTATATGTTATGATATATATGTCTATTAATGACATGGAAAATAAAATTTGACCTATTACAAGTGTGAGAGCGAGAGCTCCTAAGTCTTTATAACAAAGTGTGTTGTTAATCTTCCCACTATTACATGTATCTATTAAGTGGCAATGTGATTAATTATATATCATAACTAAATAATTAAATACTGATATTTATATATATATCTATAAAATGGTGCATGTGTGTGTGTGTAGAGAGGAGTGTAAGAGTGTTGTGCATGTGTGTGACAAGTGTAGATGCATGGGAGTAGTAACAAATGTCACCCATGCCTACCACCCAACACCCCCATACTCTCTCACCACCCAACACCACCCCACACACACCCCACACCTCAATCAGCCATCCCCCTCTCTCCTTCCTCCAAGAACAGCTCCATTTCCACCATGTAGAAAGAACTCAAGCTCCTAGCTCTGTGATACCAATTGATACACCTCGAAGCCATGAGCTCCGTCCGCCTCCATCTCTCTCTCTTCTTCCAATTTCGTGGCTGAGGTAACTACATCCTATGATTCTTGGACATGGCTAGATCATACTTGCATGTGTATAGGTGGGTAATTCAATAGTATCGAACACATATATGTGATTGCATGTTGAACTATAATCTTGTCTGCAAAACTGGAAGTTATCTCACGAAAATAGTGAATTTATAAAATTATTAGACTAAGTTACAGTGGTCCGATGATTGTGAATTTTTAATATGGTGAATTTATATGTGTCTAGTAAGCCTCTGTAAAATTTCAAGTCAATCCAACTTGATTTACTATTTTAATTGTATTTATAAAAAACACTGCAAAAATCTGTGAAATCTCCATGTTCATCACCCATAGTCCGTGGCTTTCGTTTTAAGTTTGGCTAATGATAAAACTCTAAAATTTGGCAGAAACATAATTTAGAATGTCTAGAAGATGTATGTAAATTTTTAGAATTTTCTAAACATGTTTATTATTTATTACAGATTTTACAATCTAACTGCACAAAACTGTCACGGAAGTGATAGCTTGTAGTAAAATATTTTTATCTCCCAATCTATTGTGAATCATTGTAATATCCCACCGACCAGTCAGGTTGGGACAGAGATATCACAGGTTATGAGTGAAATAAAGGAAATGACAAGGAACGAAGAAAGATAGTCACACATATAATATATATATATTGAGGAATTATGACATATATGTCGTAACAACAAACCTATGACGAGATCCGGTAAATGACAAATTAAAAAGGAATTAAATTCAAATAAATAGTTAAATAGTCAAAGTTTTGACATGAGAACAGGTGGTGCAAATGTCATCCCGTATAGGGCCTATGCGTTTTTGGCTTATGCGACTTGAAGGCGTAAAGGCACACTGCATATTCAATGCCTGTGTCTACAGCCTCACAAATATAGTGGAGGGTAGATTTTCCAAAAGCATAACATACTGACAAGTCAATGTCTAGTATCGATGTCGCTGCCTCACTGCTATGCCAGCCTCCGACCTAAAAGCATTTGAAAAGATTTTGGGATGAGTACTAGCGTACTCGGTGGGATCGAGAACCCATTTTAATAAAGAAGTTCATAAGCGCTTTAGAAAAGTGCATGCTAAACCACATATCATAGGGATGTTTTAAAAGTAAAATAATTTATCCCTATATATGCAAAACATAGTTTTCGAGCAAAGCTCGTAGTGCACAATCAATCATCATAGCTCTTCGCATCTCGTATACCCATCGACCATAGGAAACAACGCTCCACTAATGGTCAACATCGCCAAACTGGGAACTCGGCCGACCACCCAGCTTGACTTCCGTGTACACTACCTCACCAAGATTTAGCTCGAGGCACGATCGTTAACTACTCCCGTCAAGCCGTAGCGGTTAAACCGCTCCAAGGTCAAGACCAAGCAATGAGAATAAAAACAAGATGCAATTCTCAATTTTAATAAACATCTTGGGCTTAATAACCCAAATACATTGCGTAAAATAGATCCCACCTGTCACCGAAGTGGTACCAACAACTTGTCTTACGTGCACACCTCCACTGATTGTCTTGGGTGAATCTTAACAAGTCCTACACGATAAGTCCAGTTCTTTAATATATATACTAATAAGGAACTTCTCGGAATCCAAGTCTTATGCTTAGCATGTCTATTCCCGATCTTAAGGTATTGGAGTTGAAATATCCATCGGGTCTTATAACCCATATTTCTACTCTAGTGCATGTCATGACATGGTAGCAGTTAATTGATCATGTAATAGCATGTAGTCAAGTATTTTCAATTAAGACATGCTTCGGTAAAAATACCATGTTTTGTTGTTTTATCATTTTTCATGTCTTATTAATGCTCTAACATAACATGTATGAATACATCAATTATTAGCAGGTTAGTCACATAAGACATATTTCACGAGGTGAGTTCCAATACTTAGCCAAATTTTAAGTATTTAACCTTCAAAGAAAGCTGCTCAAGTAACATACTTTGACAATTCATAACTCTCGATTCAAAATACGATGGTCGCACAAAGATACATTATGTAAACCTCTAAACATCTACTACAAGTTCTAAGAAGGAAACGGGTTCAAAAGAGTTATGGTTCGGAGATATAAGGTCTCAAAATAAGTAACTCGAATCGACATTTAGAATATTTTCAAAATTTCTAGATTGGCTTAACGACGAAGTATATACGAAGCTCGTAACTTTGACTCAAAATAACAAAACGGAGAGAGACCCCATTCTGAAACCTTGGTAACAAGAACTACACGTTACTTTCAGAAGACTCAGAGATACCGATGCATCAAGAGATACATGAGCTCAAAGTTGACTAGTTGAAACGGACAGTTTTGAGTAAGTGATTTAGGATGGACGAAAAGCATACCTATATGGTTCGGATCGAGTCCAAACTTTCCAGATCACAACTAGACATGGAAGGAACATATTTTATGAAGAAACCAAAGTGAAAGTCGAACTACAATCGGCTCGCACTCTCTCGCAAAATTCAGACTTAGGCATTTTGTCAAGAAGATTCACTGATACGTTAACTTCAAAAATTCACCGAGAGCTTATTAAGAAGGATATAGGAATGAGACCCATCATTTTGGAAATCCATTTGAATATAATTTAATTCAGAAAAATCTTCACTCAAATATTCACACGAGGTTGGGAGCTACAAATATTTTACAACAAGCTATCCTTGTCGAGACAGTGTTGTGCAGTTCCTTTTTAAATTCTGAAATAAATATTAAACATTTTTAGAAAAATCTAGAAAATTACAGAAAGCTTCTATACATCCTGAATGATGTTTATGCAGAATTCGGACATTTTCCTAATAGCAAAACTCTAGACGTAAGCTAAATACCTTAGGCTTTAGACATGGGATTTCGACAGCTTTGTGCAGTGAATTTGAAAAATATAATTAAAATAGTAAAACACCTTGGATGGACTTTAAATTTTACAGAGACATAGTAGACACGTTTAATTACAACATAGTTAAATTTTGTGATCATATGACCATCACAACTTAGTCAATTAATTTTATAAAGTCTCTGTTCACACAGCTAACTTCCAGTTTTCATAGTTTCGTTAATTTCTTTCATTCATTTCGTCAAACACTTTATGTGCACAATTATATCATACGAAAATGGTGAATTTATCACCCCAACTCACTTCCAAGTTCACCAAACTCAACATTCAGTCGGTTCCAACTAACATACAATGATCAAGAATTATGATTTCACTCATTAATTTAATATGCATCGACATTCACACATATACACATACATGCAAGCACTTAGATACTTTTATATTTCACAAACCCGAACTCTTATCACATGCATGTATAACTTGGGTGGGTCATTGTCAAGAAACAAGTATGGATATATACCATATGATTGGATTCGAGAGAGACGAAGAAGTGATCTGCTCAAAGCTTTGGCCATCCGCTTTGTGCTAGAGATTCGACTCTTGTTAATGAGACCAAAGAAGGCTGCCACTTATATAAATGAGCTGCATGGGGCTCTAGTTAAGGGAATGGTGAAGGTAATGGAAATTCTCACCATAGTTCTTGCTATGGTTGATGACCTCTTTAAGCTCGCCCAAGGGAGTGTTGTCAAAGAGGCGCAAGAGCTCGACGTAGTTAGGTAACCCCGATAGATAAAAGATGAGAGATTATTATGATGGTAGGATGGCCATAGGAGGCGGCTGTATAGAGAATGAAGGGGGGTGAGATATAGCCAAGTGATGTGTGTAGAGGGAGGGTGTTGGTGTAGACTTGATCTTCTCGTGGCTTATATGAAAGAAGGATTAGAGAGATAAATATGATGGTGGGTTTGTGGTTCAGAGTAAAAATAAGAATAGGAATGGTGTTGTGGTTGCCGTTGAAAGTGAGGAAAAAGGAAGACATGAGGTGGTGTTGGGTGGTTTTCATGTGTGACACTTGTCACCTTTAAAGTTCCTCATGCTAACACCTACACACTACACACTATGAACACACTCAAGATGCACGACACACACTCACATACATTTAATGAACATGACATGCACCACTATACATGCACTTATATATTTTTATACACATTTGTATATGTACTATACGTAATTTTGATTACTTAATTAAGCTAGATAATTAATCCACATTGTCACTTAATACTTGAAAGTTGTAGCACATGATTCACATGGAGCTTCTAATCATTTTTTTTAGATATATGCATATATTATTTATCTAGATATTTAATTGTCATATAGCAGACTTGTCCATGCACGTAAAATGCAACACGTTAGTAATTTAAATAATACAAAACCGATTTGCATAAATATGAGGTGCTCCATTATATTATAATATCTTCCTATATCAATAGATATTTCTATATATATGATTTGGTAATAGCTTCCGAAGCTATATATGCATTATTATTACTATTAACTTATATAAATGCACTAAACCCAATTTATCGTGTAACTAGATTAATAATTCAAATTCTTGAGATCATGATAATGCATGCTAATGAGAAACTATTCAAGCTCCTAATTGATTTTAAACGAAAAGATTTCATTAGAAAAGAATATTATTATTATTAGCATATCTTATTATGGCGAGTTTTGAAGCAAGCTACCGATATTACAAACTACACTGTTAGAAAAATTTCGTCCTCGAAATTTCATGTGTCTAGGGAATAAGTCTAGTAAAGCTTATTGAGCTCGCTTTTTATTCTCTCATTATCCTTCTTAGTTCTTAATGTCTTTAGAGAAATCACGAATAGTGGATCCTTGCTTCTAAATGGTTAAATGGAATTCTTAGTGTACCTAATTAAGCCCTTCATGCTTCGTTGTGTCACTCTGGTCAGACTCCGTGATCATAGGAAATACCATGTTGTGACTCTATATCTCATATTGGGGAGAAATCTTCACCTTAGAAGCAATAAGGTCATTGGTCACCTCTTCGAGAAAAAGAAAGCAAGATTATCATACTAATCAGAGATGCCGAGAAAGAGCTAGAGATGATGAAGGTTGAGAAGACTCGAGAAACTTTTACCTTTGAACTATTATGGTCGTCAGCCAGTTAATCTGGGAGGTAAGATCGATGGCACCGAGGTGCGAGAGCGGGAGGTGAGGATCGTATGATGCGAACGAAAAAAGATTCATTTTTGTCATTAGTGAGAGGGAAAACTCTGAAGTTGTGGATACCTTCAAGCATTTGGATAATACGTTGGGTCAAGTAGCATTAGGATAAAGGACATGAAGTCCTCGTTCGAGGAGGGAAGAGGTTGATGGTGAACGTGATCAGATGACTGTATCGAGAATTTTGGATCTCAATCTTATCCTATGCATTGAGCGAGGTTGTTTGACGAGCGTCATGTTCCATGGTACAAGGTGATAAGCATGCTAGGGTAGTGAGGAAAGTTTACCTTAAGAAGATGTCGAGGTATGAATGAGACATAATCTACCTTTTTTTTTTTTGCTTGGGGCATGGGTTATACTCGTCGTTACACTTACCGGGTGTGCACTATGGGTAATACTCGCCAAAGTCTATGTATCGATCGTATGAGAGAGGTTCATCATGGTAAGGGTGAGATGCTTGCACCGAGGTAAGTTCTAGGTATGAACTTGGTAAGGATGGACATGCACGAGGGTATGTACGCCTCGACTTATTTATGATCTTGGGTTCTACGTGTTGTTCGCAAAACACTCCAAATTCTTATGGATTCTCGCACTTGGCTTCATATAGGTAGTTTTGTCGAATCTCTAGTACGTCTATGTTTATTTTAAATCGAGGTTGTATAGTTCACTCATGGGGCCATTGATGTCGTGTTATGCATCCGGGATTTTCCTTCCTCGCATCCACATACATCATGTCCTTGTTTCAAGTATCGATGTATACATCGTATTATTCATTTCTTTACGTTGTCTCTTATGTTAGTGCCAAGTTGATCTCATCTCGTGTTCTTGCATCGGCTATGTATCCTAGGGTACTTTATGAAACGATTTATATTAAGAGGAAAACCGTCATCCGCTCTATCTACTTATTGTCTCGCAACATCATTTTCTTATAGCATTTCCTTGATGTGTCTTCTTTCGAGTGAGTGGTCATTTAGGTGACAAATCGAGTCGATACTAACAAACTCGGATTCGGTTTCTATCGGGCATCAAGAGCTATGGTTAAAGATCGTGACGATAATAAATGGCTTGAAAGTATGAGCGCCCAAGCCTATTTAGAAATTACTTGCACGATAGGAGTATCTCAAATAATATGCCCAATGATGACTTTAATCGATGGGATTTGCCTCACTGAGGACTTCTAAACCGGAGTTCATCCCAAGTGAGAATTTGAAAAGCAAGTTAGTAAAAGTTTTCTTCTTATGAGAGGTTTGAACAATGATAAAATTTCATAGTCAAAGTGACATGAGAATCCTCACAAAAGATTTAACCAAGTTCCTCAATTGCGACGGATAAGGAACCGGAAGTAGGGAACAAATTACCTAGTTTAGAGATTTGTCATTTCAGAGACTTGTTGAGTTTGTAAGAACTGCTTCTAGGGAGGGCTTTTCAAGGATGGCCCTACGATACGCCTCTAATGAGGATTTTAGTACGATAACAAACAAGAGTTATTAAGCATGAAAGCATCGTGAAAAAAAATGCGACTAAATTGAAATGCTTGACTTTCAAAGACAACCTGGAAAGAAAGAGTATGGTCGATCAAACAATATAGATCGATACGAGGTTTTTTTGTCTAAATGGATTAGTGAAAGGGTAATGTTTAGAGGACTAGTGGATATAGTCTCGATCCTAGTCCAAGTATCATTCTTAAATTTTATCGCTGGTACCATCCTCCTTAGCTTGTCTTTTATGTACTAGAATTGGTAGCTTGCCTCATTCTATAGGTCCAAGGTCATTTTCTACATGTCGATAATGCTTTTGAGCAAGAGTTTCTTGTTTGTGTGGTGGGTGGGTGGGGATACTCCACTAGTCTTAACTACTTATAGCAAAGAAGATGGAGTATAAGCGTAAGTTTGGAAGCCTTTCGTTTTTCTTTGATGGTCTTGTTTTTGGGTCGTCCTTCTTCTGGTGATTGATGGAATCCTGTATAAGGGAACGAATGCTTTCAACAGTGGAACGTTCTTCGACTTGACAGGTACAATTGGCTGGGGATTTTTTTTTTCCAATATAGTTGCATTATCGTCGTTGTGGAGGCTCCGGGGTGTTGTCCATCTTCTTAAATTCACAATAATACTTGCTCAAAGTCATGATGGCCATCCTGGTCGAGTAAAGATTTCGAGTTGTGAGATGTGAACTATAACTGTCGACATTTCTTTAGCCTTCGCTTTATGATTAGTCTACTGGAAACCTGTCGGCGGTCGTGGTCTTTATCGCGTAATTATATTTGGTCGAGACCGTCAGGTTAGGATACTTGATGTGGTGAGCACTTCTTTGTTTGAAATTTAGGTGAGTTGACGATCGGGGTGTAAGTTAGTAGATATGAATGTGGTTCACTGAATGTGAAAAGTTTGCGATTTACTTGGGTAGGGGTGTAAACTATTGGCTGACACTGCGGGGTGTAAGTTAGAGACGTCAACTAATCTTGGTTTTCTAAGGAGCATGCCGAATCTATTTCAGAGTGAAGGCATCTACATCGATCGGTTAGGAGTTTACAGTGTTATGCATGGACTGGAAATATAGCTGCGATTATCCATGACGATGTTGCTTGTTACAGGACTGGTGGTGGTTGCCACAACTAGGTAATCGAGGTGGGTTGAAAATCTGTAGCTATGACGTCATTAATTGGCGTAGGGTTATAAGAGTTTTGGGTGATCAATCTTAGGTGATGCACTAATCCCGTGTTATAGTTGCCAACTAGTGGAAGTTAATTATTCTAACGTGACTTGGGAATTGGTTGCTAGCGGTAGCCTAAGTCATCTTATATTCTCATTCATCTCCGTTTAGCTAGTAACTCATGGATTATCTTCGCTGCAACTTTGTGCTTTGTAAACTGCCTTTCGGCTAATTCTCATTTAGTGACGAGACTCGTAATATAGCTCTCAAATGATTCTTTAGGACTCATAGTGTAGTCTCTAAGGAAATAAGAGTGTCCTGTCATCCACAAGGCAGAATTCTAGTTGAGCGCTTAGAGTGTGATCCTAGATAGTTAGACTAGGTTGAAGAGAAAAATAACATAAGGAACATAATGAAATCTAGGTTCTCGTAACCTATGTATCTCGATGGTTCTCATCTTAGTAGGATTTCTTAAATTCTAACAGTTCTTGCTTATTGACTTGACCCACTGTTCATGATTACTTGTAAGATTTCATTTCTAAGTTCAAGATACAACTTAACTTGCTCACTTCGAGGGTAGAGTCAACAAGAAACTCTACTTGGTATCCATGTTTCTTTGTTCTTTCGGTTGCCACTTCACATGTTACTAGTATCTCATTTGAGATCCCTTTCGGTCTCATGGGCTCCTTTGTCCCATTCTGATCATCCAATAATATCATATCAACATGAAACTATTTTCACAACCCACTATTCACAATTGAACCATTTTTCCATCTCAAACATTTTCAAAATTTTCACTCCAATTACGTACATAACTTTTTCATGAAACATTCACTTTATTTCATTTGAGAATTAATTTGGAATCCATAAATTAAAAAAAAAAAACATACTTTTCAAAGGGCAACATGGAAGAGAGAGACGACAAGCGATTGACGGTCCTTCAAGAATCTAAAGATTGTATCCTAACTTTAATAAGGAGTGGGTTTGATAACAAGGGTCAAACAATGAACAAGGATTAGAGTTCTATTGATGAGAGCTTTAAAGGTCTGGATTATTTGGAGGAGTAAATTTTGGTAGTCAAAACAAGTCCACAAGTAAATGTTGCGGGTTACACTGAATCGAAATAAAAGTTGGTAGTCATAGCGAAGCATGGGCTCTGATACCATTTGTAATATCCCACCGACCAGTCAGGTTGGGACAGAGAGATATCACAGGGTTATGAGTGAAATAAAGGAAATGACAAGGGAACGAAGAAAGATAGTCACACATATAATATTATATATATTGAGGAATTATGACATATATGTGTCAGAACAACAAACCTATGACGAGATCCTGGTAAACAGACAAATTAAAAAGGGAATTAAATTCAAATAAATAGTTAAATAGTCAAAGTTTTGACATGAGAATGTGGTGGTGCAAATGTCATCCCAGATATAGGGGCCTATCGTTTTGGCTATGCACTTGAAGGCAAAAGACACTGCATATTCAATGCCTGTGTCTACAGCCTCACAAATATAGTGGAGGTAGATTTTCCAAAAGCATAACATACTGACAAGTCAATGTCTAGTAATCGATGTCGCTGCCTCACTCGCTATGCCACCTCGACCTAAAAGCATTTGAAAAGATTTTGGGATGAGTACTAGCGCACTCGGTGGGATCGAGAACCCATTTTAATAAAGAACAGCTCATAAGCGGTTTAGAAAAGTGCATGCTAAACCACATATCATGGGATGTTTTAAAAGTAAAATAATTTATCCCTATATATGCAAAACATAGTTTTCGAGCAAAGCTCGTAGTGCACAATCAATCATCATAGCTCTTCAGATCCGTATACCCATCGGACCATAGGGAAACAACGCTCCACTAATGGTCAACATCGCCTAAACCGGGGAACTCGGCCGAATTCACCCAGCTTGGACTTCGTGTACACTACCTCGCCCAAGATTTAGCTCGAGGCACGATCGTTAACTACTCCCGGCCGAAGTCGAGCGGTTAAACCGCCCAAGGTCAAGACCAAGCAATGAGCATAAAACAAGATGCAATTCTCAATTTTAATAAACATCTTGGGGCTTAATAACCCGAAATACATTGCAGAAAATAGATCCCACCTGTCACCGAAGTGGTACCAACAACTTGTCTTACGTGCACACCTCCACTGATTGTCTTGGGTGAATCTTAACAAGTCCTACACGATAAGTCCAGTTCTTTAATATATATACTAATAAGGAACTTCTCGGAATCCAAGTCTTATGCTTAGCATGTCTATTCCCGGTCTTAAGGTATTGGAGTTGAAATATCCATCGGGTCTTATAACCCATATTTCTACTCTAGTGCATGTCATGACATGGTAGCAGTTAATTGATCATGTAATAGCATGTAGTCAAGTATTTTCAATTAAGACATGCTTCGGTAAAAATACCATGTTTTGTTGTTTTATCATTTTTCGTGTCTTATTAATGCTCTAACATAACATGTATGAATTCATCAATTATTAGCAGGTTAGTCACATAAGACATATTTCACGTAGGTGAGTTCCAATACTTAGCCAAATTTTAAGTATTTAACCTTCAGCAAAGCTGTTCAAGTAACATACTTTGACAATTCATAACTCTCGATTCAAAATACGTATGGTCGCACAAAGACACATTATGTAAACCTCTAAACATCTACTACAAGTTCTAAGAAGGAAACGGGTTCAAAAGAGTTATGGTTCTGGAGATATAAGGTCTCAAAATAAGTAACTCGAATCTGACATTTAGAATATTTTTCAAAATTTCTAGATTTGGCTTAACGACGAAGTATATTACGAAGCTCGTAACTTTTGACTCAAAATAACAAAACGAGAGAGAGACCCCATTCTGGAAACCTTGGTAACAAGAACTACACGTTACTTTCAGAAAGACTCAGTAGATACTCGATGCATCAAGAGATACATGAGCTCAAAGTTGACTAGTTGAAACGGACAGTTTTGAGTAAGTGATTTAGGATGGACGAAAAGCATACCTATATGGTTCGGATCGAGTCCAAACTTTCCAGATCACAACTAGACATGGGAAGGAACATATTTTATGAAGAAACCAAAGTGAAAGTCGAACTACAATCGGCTCGTACCTCTCTCGCAAAATTCAGACTTAGGCATTTTGTCAAGAAGATTCACTGGGATACGTTAACTTCAAAAATTCACCGAGAGCTTATTAAGAAGGATATAGGAATGAGACCCATCATTTTGGAAATCCATTTGAATCTAATTTAATTCAGAAAATCGTCACCAAATATTCACACGAGGTTGGGAGCTAAAATATTTTACAACAAGCTATCCTTGTCGAGACAGTGTTGTGCAGTTCCTTTTTAAATTCTGAAATAAATATTAAACATTTTTAGAAAAATCTAGAAAATTACAGAAAGCTTATATACATCCTGAATGATGTTTATGCAGAATTCGGACATTTTCCTAATAGCCAAACTCTAGACGTAAGCTAAATACCTTAGGCTTTAGACATGGGATTTCGACAGCTTTGTGCAGTGAATTTGAAAAATATAATTAAAATAGTAAAACACCTTGGATGGACTTTAAATTTTACAGAGACATAGTAGACACGTTTAATTACAACATAGTTAAATTTTGTGATCATATGACCATCACAACTTAGTCAATTAATTTTATAAAGTCTCTGTTCACACAGCTAACTTCCAGTTTTCATAGTTTCGTTAATTTCTTTCATTCATTTCACAAACACTTTATGTGCACAATTATATCATACGAAAATGGTGAATTTATCACCCCAACTCACTTCCAAGTTTACCAAACTCAACATTCAGTCGGTTCCAACTAACATACAATGATCAAGAATTATGATTTCACCTCATTAATTTAATATGCATCGACATTCACATATACACATACATGCAAGCACTTAGATACTTTTATATTTCACAAACCCGAACTCTTATCACATGCATGTATAACTTGGGTGGGTCATTGTCAAGAAACAAGTATGGATATATACCATATGATTGGATTCGAGAGAGAGACGAAGAAGTGATCTGCTCAAAGCTTTGGCCATCCGCTTTTGTGCTAGAGATTCGACTCTTGTTAATGAGACCAAAGAAGGCTGCCACTTATATAAATGAGCTGCATGGGGCTCTAGTTAAGGGAATGGTGAAGGTAATGGAAATTCTCACCATAGTTCTTGCTATGGTTGATGACCTCTTTAAGCTCGTCCAAGGAGTGTTGTCAAAAGAGGCAAGAGCTCGGCGTAGTTAGGTAACCCCGATAGATAAAAGATGAGAGATTATTATGATGGTAGGATGGCCATAGGAGGCGGTGTATAGAGAATGAAGGGGTGAGATATAGCCAAGTGATGTGTGTAGAGGAGGGTGTTGGTGTAGACTTGATCTTCTCGTGGCTTATATGAAAGAAGGATTAGAGATAAATATGATGGTGGGTTTGTGGTTCAGAGTAAAATAAGAATAGGAATGGTGTTGTGGTTGCCGTTGAAAGTGAGGAAAAGGAAGACATGAGGTGGTGTTGGGTGGTTTTCATGCGTGACACTTGTCACCTTTAAAGTTCCTCATGCTAACACCTACACACTACACACTATGAACACACTCAAGATGCACAACACACACTCACATACATTTAATGAACATGACATGCACCACTATACATGCACTTATATATTTTTATACACATTTGTATATGTACTATACGTAATTTTGATTACTTAATTAAGCTAGATAATTAATCCACATTGTCACTTAATACTTGAAAGTTGTAGCACATGATTCACACATGGAGCTTCTAATCATTTTTTTAGATATATGCATATATTATTTATCTAGATATTTAATTGTCATATAGCGCACTTGTCCATGCACGAAATGCAACACGTTAGTAATTTAAATAATACAAAACCGATTTGCATAAATATGAGGTGCTCCATTATATTATAATATCTTCCTATATCAATAGATATTTCTATATATATGATTTGGTAATAGCTTCTTGAAGCTATATATGCATTATTATTACTATTAACTTATATAAATGCACTAAACCCAATTTATCAGGTAACGAGATTAATAATTCAAATTCTTCAGATCATGATAATGCATGCTAATGAGAAACTATTCAAGCTCCTAATTGATTTTAAACGAAAAGATTTCATTAGAAAAGAATATTATTATTATTAGCATATCTTATTATGGCGAGTTTTGAAGCAAGCAGCTCTCTGGGATATTACAATCATTGAGTGAGGCTTTTTCTGGATTAAACTAGACTTAAGTGGCTTTTCAATATGATGTGTTTTATTCCCAGATTCCTTATAATGAACTCATGGTGAATTTTTAATGTTGATACATTACAAGAAGCTTTTGGACAAACCGCTTAGTAATATTTTTCATGTAATAGGTCGTTCGAGTATGACTTTACGTGAGATGTTCAAGCCGCTTGTAGTCCGATTTGGACTTGGTTTTCTTCATAAGAAATGTTCCTCACCATGTCTAGTTATGATCTGGAAAGTTTGATCCCAAACCAAGTTTTATAGGTATACCTTTCATCGACCCAAAGTCACCTACTGAAAACTGTCCATTTCAACTAGTCAACTTTGGACTTATGTATTTCTCGATGAGTCGATATTTTCCAGATGGTCTTCATGAAATATGTAGTTCTTATTACAAGGTTTCAAATTGGTAGCCTGCAGCCATTTTGGCATTGTGAGTCAAAAGTTACGAGCCTCGCAAAACCCCTCGTCGTTAAGCTAAAACTGAAAATTCAAAAAAATTCTAAGAATAGAAGTCGGTTTGAGTTGCCCACTTTGAGACCCTATATCTCCAAAACCACGACTCTTTTGGATTTAATTCCTTCTTAGAACTTATAGTACATGTTTAGAGGTTTCGAATGTATCTTTGCGGCCATACGATTCTAACTCTAGAGTTATGAATCGTCAAAGTTTGCCACTGGGTTATTTCAAGTCGTTTTAATGAAATTCAACACTGAAATTGACTAAGTGTTGGAAACCCTATGTGAAGTATGCCTTATGTAACTAACATGCTATTAATCGATGCATTCATTATGTCATGTCGGAAGGTACGATAGAGAATTAATAAGATGTACGGTTGTAATAAAACAACACAACATGATATTTTTACGGGAGCATGCCCAAACGTGAACCATTTGAATAGGTGCTTCCTACGTGCTCAATTGAGTGTATATCATACCTTGATATACACTATAGTAGAAATATGGATTCTAAGACTCGATGGATAGTTTCTACTCCAAAACTTCAAGGTCAAGAATAGATAGGCTAAGTCTGGGACTTACAGTCCAAGAAATCGATTTAGACAATCGATAGTCCAGGTGGGCTTTACTCTACTCAAAAATATAATGCTTCTGAAATATTTAATTACGATGCTTATTTCAACTGTTGATAAAATGTTTACAAGATTACCTGCTAAAAATGTTTATGTTTTGTGTATGTATCATATCCATGAGATGTTATGAGATGTTATGAAATGTTATGAATGTTGTTGGGTCGCTCCCAACTTATGAATGAAAATCGATATCGGATCCTATGCCGGAAGGCTTATACCTGGCTAGGATTAACGTGTACACTGATGGTGACTGTGTGCTGTAAGGACAATTCACGGTCGGTCACGGCGTCGTAGAGGGAGGCCTCCTTCACGACTTTCGACTATGATGATATGACGAAAGGATGATAAGGGATACGGATCATACACACCAGAAAAATGTCCGCCAGCGATGATTTTGAAAATGATGAAAATATTTTAGTAAGCACAAGACATTTTCAACTAAAACCCTTGTGTCTTACCATGATGTGGCAGTGTAATCTTCAAATGATAAAATATTTTTTGCATGAGTCCACTGAGTGCATTATTGTACTCAGCCCTGCATGTTTGTTTTTAAATGTGCAGGTTGAGCAGATGATGGATGGAGCGGTGTTGAGCAATAGGAATGTTGTGTTGAAATGTTTATACCTCGATAGTACATCGCCATATGTACATATCACATGTTTTCATTGCAAGAACCCCAAATTATGTAATATAGTCCAAAACATAAATGACATATGTATTACGCTTATTGTTAAAAGAGTCTCCTTGTATTTTTATCCTGTTTAGAGTTATAGTCCTGTTAATCCGCACTTAGATTTAGGGGTCATGGCGACAGAGTGGTATCGAGCGGTTCGCTCTTGAACCTAAAATCTCTTTTAGGTTAAGTCTAGATTGAGTCATTAGACTTCTAGAGATCACCGACAATGCTCAACACTCCATCACATCAAGCTCAACCGAAATGAGGTAAACGACTTTTTCCAAAGTTTTGAAAATTAGCTCGCCAAGACGAATGTTTATGAAATTATTTTTCTAGGTTTTGAAACGAAAAGTGTGGAAGTAAAATAATTTTTCAAGTGAAATGAAAGTTATGTGAATTTATTTAAGGTGGAAGTTATTGCAAATGTTGCAAATGAAATATTATGTTGTGAAGTGGACGATGATTGATATGATCTTTCAAAAGAAATGAAAGCTATGAGAAAGGTTGAGAATGAATGTTATGACAAATGATTTGTTAAGAAAGTTATGAAAGAAGGAGGATATAAGAAAGATGATGACAATGATATGAGAAAGTTTGGCATGATATGCCAAAGATGAAATGTTGAATTTCTGGAATGTAATAAGGGTTCATTATTATGAACAAAGTTATGATTATTCATGTTTTAAAATGATTGAGATTGGACATTGATTTGTCAAATATGATATATTAAATTCTTTAAATTCAACGAAATATGTGCGTACAAATGAGCTACGTAGGAATAATCGAAGTTTTACTTCAATCTCAAAGTTGATTATGATGATGAGCATGCTAGTTCAACAGAACGTAGACCTTATAAGACGCATGATCCCTTTCTACGAAAGAACATAGAAGTAAGAATTTCCTTCAATTACAAGAACAAGATTAGTGATGGATTTGAGAACTTCATTCCATCTTGAGTGAAGAAAAGTGAAAGATTTATACGAAATTGTTCGACCTCGACATACGCGACTCGGCTCGATATCGGCATGTGCGACCGTCGACTTCAAATCGGCATTTATAACATCGCCTTTGACATGTCGACCGGGTAGTTTGTCCGACCGTGTCGGCAATATTCTGTACTACCTCCGCGATCGGTAACGGCATGCACGACCTTGGTGTCGGCATCGCTTATGACCTCGGCGCGAACGCTGTAAATTTCCTACACCGCATGCTGATTCTGTTTGACTGCGTTCTCGGTCGTGTGAACTTCGATTTACGCACGGTTTTGTCTACGTGTTCTAATGCACTGTACTTCATTTCTTATGAGGACCAAATCTCGATTCCTACTCCGTAATTCATGAGAATCAGTTGAAGTTAGTTCTATGATTTGAAAAGAGTAAGATTGTTATAGTATGATACGAATCCTAGAATGTTACTAAAAAGTAAGATCTTCAAGAATACAAGTAGAACCTTGACATACATGAGAACTTTGTTGATGACCTATTACGGTATATAAGCTTTCAAATTATATCCATTACCCAATTTCGTCATTGAGTTTAACTCATGACCTAGTTCCAATTGAGAATTCATTCGAGTTTCTCACTTTTTCTCAAGAAAATTTTCAAACCCAAAATTCATAAAGTGTCCTTTTGAACCCAAAGCCTTATGTG
This sequence comes from Salvia rosmarinus, assembly GCA_036937905.1. Taxonomy (NCBI): domain Eukaryota; kingdom Viridiplantae; phylum Streptophyta; class Magnoliopsida; order Lamiales; family Lamiaceae; genus Salvia; species Salvia rosmarinus. The sequence goes on from JAODLM010000807.1 coordinate 22,086, forward strand.
ATCGAGAATATAATTGTGACGGTCCGCCAGCCCATATGACCAAAGAAATCTCGTGAGTCGCTCATTTTGGTCTTCGGACCCTAGAGCCCCATTTATTCATCCAAGGAACATATCGATTCAATCATTGAAAAGATGTTATCTTGATGGATGAGACAATATCTTTGTAGGTAATCGTGATAATTTCTCCTCGATTCTTGAAACCATCAAGTATGATGAATGTCGACTTACCTTGTCACCTAAGTACGAATTAGTAAAGCGATAAATGTCGGGCATGAAATAGGTTGACTTATCTCACCACCGAAAGTTTCGTGATCAAGAAAGTGATAGACATCAAGAAGTTATGATGTAAAGAAAATCTCGATGAAACGAGATATTCTTCCTATGGCACACATGATGTGATGACCCTGATGGGCTTAACAATGAATGATAACACCAAGTTATACCATCATACGACTATTATGATAACAAAGTTATGAATAAGATACTCTTTAGCATTGAATGCAAAGAGTAAAAGTAAAGAAAAGTATATGATACATGTAGGATATGAATTTTCCTTATTTTGTCATGACGAGAGCGATTACAACTTATCTTTAAGATAGTTGGATGTCTTTGAAACCTCGTTAGTAGGTTGGACATGTTTAAAAGAATGAAGATGCATACAAGATATTCTTTTCAAAGAATATATATATATATATAAAGAAGTGATAGCGTCTCGCATAATAAATCTCTCCTTTATACCTTACCAATGAGATTATGCTTGAGCATAATCGATTCTCGAGTAATTAAAACTTAGTTAAACAAAAGATAATGAGATTGAGGAATCATAATCCTCAAGATTGTGTGAACGACGAGGATAGCCCTAGTATGTGAACTAAGTATGGAGGAAATAACTCCGAAGTCAAGACATGGTAATGAGATGCTTAGAATTAAGTTATGGTGTACAAATGTACTACCTTACCAAGCCATACGACAATAATGACGATTCTAACCTCGAATGTGAGAACCAAGTGTAACGAAGTAAGATTACTTTCAGATACCATGCTCAAGAAAATGGACAAAAGTAAAAAATAGCAGAAGAAATTACGAACTATACAAGTAGATAGTTCATGATATGACATAAGCTTCAGAGATGTTATGACTTCGATAAGTAAGGTAATTCCTTGGAAGTAAAGAAACGGATTAAGAAATAGATTCATTATTTTGAAATAAATCTTAATACACTAAGTTATAATGACACGAAACGCTTGTCTTGTGTAACTTAATAGTTAACAAGCAAGATAGCTTCTATAGATCTTGCAAAGGAAATACCCAAGAGAACACGTAAAGAGATTCTCATTGAGGACTTTAAGGTAAATCCAATTGGAAAGATTATCCTCATACTTTTATGACGATCAATAAAGTGGGATATTAAGTATCTCGGACATGGGAATGAAGCATTCATTGAATGCCAAGAAATGGTAAAGAATTTTGACGTCAAGGCAAAAGTATAATACGTCCCTAGTGGACAAAGGATTTTATCTTATGCGAAATTGCACGATGAATCAATAAAAGATTAAGAAGAAATGACTATATCCAAAAGGATATTAAAAAAAAATGGCGCTAAAGGCCGGACAAGGACTTCTCTCGAAAAGAGTTTAAAGTAAGAATATATGAGAAATATACTCCAAGATCGATAAAGTAAAAAAAAAGGAATTTAATCATTCATTTGGATTAGGAATGGATGATAGTGATAGAGACATGACGATCTCTACGATAAGATTTCATTATTGAAATATATCAATATCAAAGGATAGGTTGATGTAGACTAACTACCTAATGTCTGTTGGTAAAAGCATAACGATACGGATACCCGAGAAGTATAGGGTGAATGAGGCAAATGAAGACCATAGCAAAGGAACATAATGTCCCAATGGAAAGGACAATGACATATGAAATAGACATTTACTTGAATAAACGGAACACCGTGAGAGCAAAGCCTATACTCAGACCGAAAACAAAACAAACAAAACCCAAAAGGCATGATAGGTATGAGAAAATTCTAATACCTATAAGATTTTGTTCAATGTAAATGCTTCTTTTGACATCGCACAAGTATGCGTAGAAGCGATAGAACCCAACTCGTGGTGTTAATCAAGAAATGAAAATCTCCTTACCTATACGGAATTATGACCATCGCAAGTGTTACTTAAGCTTTAATTGAACCTAGAATCGCCTAAAGTACTATCCAATGATTGGATCATTATATCTATGTGGAACGTAAATATAATTTTAGACACAAGAAGTTTCGGAAATGGTTGTCATTCATGTGATTAGTAACCTGGGCCTAGCCTTTTCGTTAGAGGTTTCACACTACGTAATGTCAAGACCCACCGCTCGCCTATGCGAATATCTTTAAGGCAACATACGATCAAGATGTAAAACGAAATGGGTATTAAGATAAGAGTCATGAGTCATCTACGGGTTATATATGTCTTAAAGTGTATAATTCTTTAAGAGATCCTTCTTGTTTAGAAATCGCCTCCATTGCTTAAATTAAGTCGGATTTATCTAAAATATCCGTTATGATGACAAGAAAAGGGAGTTTAACTAAAAGAGTTAACCCCAAGGCCTACAAGTTTATAACTCACACGAGCGTATCGGCTCTTTTAATATGAACTAGGAATGAATTTAGAACTTTTGGAGAAAATTTTGCACCTCGGATGGATACTGTAACTATAGAGTGTCAAATGAGGATGATACCCAACGACGATCTCGCTACCACAATGATTGAAGAATTTTGCAAAAGAAGTATCAAGAGAATATTTTCTCCATGATAAAATTCCAAAGCCCGCGAGACTTACCGTGATTTGTCAATGTGCTCAAGTATACATATAATGCGTAGGAACGACACCTACGAGTACTTCTCCTAGTCCTCGGCAAGTTACATCGCACGGCATAAAGGAATGGTTGTACCGATATTCCAAACGCCCCCACGCCCCGTCAATTGTACCGTAAAGAGACGAGAATGGCAAAAGGACAGGATCTTATCGCCTCGAAGATTAAGAGAATTACCACTACCAACTCGACCTTACTCGATAAAACTAACACATTTCGGTACCAAAGAAGAAACAGAGAAGTGTGACCCTCGGCTCTTTGAAAGAAAGATCGTCGGATATATGAGGTAAAACGACGAGAAATAGATAAGTTTCTAAACGAAAGGTACGACCGACAAAGGTCATTCAAAGACATAGAATCTTAGGATCCTATGAGACATATATGTAAATAATGGTTTATGATGAAAATGATGTGATTATAATATGTAAAATAAACGTAGTTTGGAAGAGTTTATGAATATGGTGAAGAAGTGTCAAAGTTTTGAGTGTAAAAGAGCTAGACGCTTGTAATCTGGTCACTCGGTGAGACCGACCCTCGTAAGTAATGTATGAAAAGTCCTCACCGAGGCATTATGATGTAATATTATATGGTCTCAGATAGAATGATATCCAAATACGAAAACAAATCGCTCCAAACAAGATATGTTACTATGAGATGATAGTTATACCATTCGACTAACAAATGCACCAATTTCGACCATAAACCTTAAAAATCGAGTAATCCACAAGTACTTAGATAAATTTATATCTCAATCTTTATGGATGATGTTCCTATCTATTCAGAGGACAAGAAAGAACATAAAGAACATCAAGGACTGTCTTACGACTTTTAAGAGCCAATTTTGCCAAATACGCTTTTGTAAATTTCGCTAAAAGAGAAATATTCCTCGTGCACATAGTGTCTTTAGAAGAAAACAATGTAGATCCGACAAAGGACAAAACAATTAAAGATGAAAGACGCCAATGACCTAAAATAAGATCGTGAATTTTATAGATTGATTAACTACTATTAGAGATCCATTAAGAACTCTCTAAGGTAACAAGACCAATAAGATAGTTACCCAAAAAAAGGAATCAAAATCACATAGATTAATAACAGTAAGGCTATGTATTAATATGAGAAAGATAACAGCTTATGCAGTCAAAATGACTTAGGCCACATGAATAGAATTTCCCAACTCATGACTTGAAATTGTAACAGTAGTATAAATACCAAGTCTTGGAAATTTCACTCCTACATCAATAAATTAAGAACCTTCACAATTTACAAAAGTTTGAACTTATTCTCCGAGCAAAGAAATTTGGATACAGGATAGAAAAGATGGCTCGAATCAGTAAAAGATTATAAATATGATAAATGATCACCATGAACAGTTAATGTAGAATCTAATGCCTAAGATATAAAATTCAGCCTAAATCATGGTATGTCCTTATAGAAAAGGAAAACTCATCAGAAAGGTTAAGAAAACGAGAACTGAAATAGTCGGGAAATCAAGGACGAACGTAAGTGGTACCCTCACAACCAAAGTGAAATATGACTAAAAAGAGAACGAAGATGGGAATAGAATACTAATTAAGATAAGGAATGAAGAGATGAAGGATTTTAAGGGCGTTGGCAATGTTATTGTCTAAAAGAGATATATACATATATTTCAAGCAATAATAAGCTTAGAAATGAAATCGTGAATGAAGTTCATGATCCTTCTCATACCGCCCAACCGTGCATTAAGTGACATTGTGAATTATGAGAAAGGTTAGATAGGAAGGAATGAGATAAGATATAACCATCTTGTCGAGCGGTGTCTCGGTTACCAATAAGTAAAGGCATTGTATCAAAGGCCTTATAAGAGAGTATAACTTAACTACACGAATGGAAATAGAATGATATAGAAATAGATCTTGTGATGATTTTACTAAAGTCACAAAGAAGTTGCACTACTATATGGCTAGTAGTGGATCGACTCGCCAATTATGTTTTGTCTCGCTATTCGGATGACTCGTGGACCCGATAAGTTAGCTCGACGATAAAAAGGAAATTATATATTTCTGAAGTACCAAAACCTATCGCTCGGATAGAGACTTCAAGAGTACCCTAGATTTTGAACTAACTCACAAAAGGAGTTAGATACGAGGTTAAGCTTCAACATAGATGTCCACCACAGACGGATAGACAATCGAAAGGACAAGTATGAACGTTTAAGGATACGATAGAACATAAGTGTTAAACCAAGATACAAGTGAGAACGATTGTACCACTTGGTAAGTTTACGCACGACCATAGCTACCAAATAACGATCAATGTAAATTTTATGAGGCGACACGAAAAAGAAATATTGACCACCACTTTATTGTAACAAAGTAGGTGAGCAAAGGTATAAAGTCCCGACGTTGTAAATGAAACGATTAAGATATCTACCAACGAGGCAAAGAATAAGAAAAGCTCGGTGATGGATAAAAGTCTTACTGCACGCCAGAACCCGAACCGCATTCTCGAATGCGGAATTAAAGTTTTTAAGATTTCTCCATCTAGAGGAATTATAAGTTTAGATACAAGAATGATTAGATCACGTTTTATAGGACCTACGAGCTCCTAACAATGATAAGCCTAGTAGCCTATAACCGATACTTCAACCACATTTGGAAGAAAGACGAAATGTTTTTCCACTGTCGCATTAAGGAAATACGAAAATTGCCCAATTCACTTAAAACCAACATGATGACGTGACCTTTGACTCGAGATGAGTTATGATGAAAATCTACGACTAATTTGATCGTACGATTCAACGATTAAAGAAGCAAGTTCGTGTCTTTTAATGAAAATCCAATGAAAAAAAAACCATGGACAAAATGAAAACATGTGGAAAGTTATGATGTTATGATGTTAAGATACCCATACTTTATGAGGTATGCAAATTTCGGGACGAAATTTCTTTTAAGGGGGGTAGGATGTAATACCCCGCAGAATTAGATGCTTAATTACGGTATTTAAAACCCGTAAATTAGAAATTCGCTGAGATGATTCAATCCATAAGATATCGAATAATGATTTCGATTATTTACTGAAGGAATGAATTCTATTTTATATTCAACGAGATTTGTGAATCAAAGAATAGAATGTTATAAAGTGTATCGGCAGATTATTTTAACGTCGATCGCGTATCGATAGTTAAAATTTCATGAAATTTTCTAAGCAATTGCTTAGAATTAAATTCCATTGTTAATGGAATATTTTAATAAAGTGATTACGACTTTATTACGACCTTTTCGAGATGAGTCAATAATGAACGTTTGTAACGTTTTCAAACGTTAACGCTTTTGAGATAAAAAAAGCGTTTTAAACGATCAAGAAATTATATGAATTAATTTCCTATGATTAGTATATGTAATTACAGTATTATTTAGCATTAAATCAATGCTAGATCATCAAGATTTGATAGTGACCAATTTTTCAAACGCTTGAAAACCCTAATTTTCGAACTCGGTTTTATCGCATAAAATGATGCCATTAATTTATCCTATGATATTATCTATCATCTAAACTATATGTTATGATATATATGTCTATTAATGGCATGGAAAATAAAAATTTGACCTATTACAAGTGTGAGAGCCGAGAGCTCCTAAGTGCTATAACAAAGTGTGTTGTTAATCTTCCCACTATTACATGTATCTATTAAGTGGCAATGTGATTAATTATATATCCTAACTAAACAATTAAATAGTGATATTTATATATATATATGTATAAAAATCGTGCATGTGTGTGTGTAGAGAGGGAGTGTAAGAGTGTTGTGCATGTGTGTGACAAGTGTAGATGCATGGGAGTGTAGTAACAAATGTCACCCATGCCTACCACCCAACACCCCCCATACCTCTCTCACCACCCAACACCACCCCACACACACCCCACACCTCAATCAGCCATCCCCCTTTCCTCTCCTTCCTCCAAGAACAGCCCCATTTCCACCATGTAGAAAGAACTCAAGCTCCTAGCTCTTGTGATACCAATTGATACACCTCAAGCCATGAGCTCCGCCGCTCTCCATCTCTCTCGTCTTCTTCCAATTTCGTGGCTGAGGTAACTACATCCTATGATTCTTGGACATGGCTAGATCATACATGCATGCGTATAGGTGGGTAATTCAATAGTATCGAACACATATATGTGATTGCATGTTGAACTATAATCTTGTCTGCAAAACTGGAAGTTATCTCACGAAAATAGTGAGTTTATAAAATTAATAGACTGAGTTACAGTGGTCCGATGATTGTGAATTTTTAATATGGTGAACTTATATGTTTCTAGTAAGCCTCTGTAAAATTTCAAGTCAATCCAACTTGATTTACTATTTTAATTGTATTTATAAAAAACACTGAAAAAATCTGTGAAATCGCCGTGTTCATCACCCATAGTCCGTGGATTTCGTTTTAAGTTTGACTGATGATAAAACTTTAAAATTTTTCAGAAACATAAATTAGCATGTCTAGAATATGTATGTAAATTTTCAGAATTTTCTAAAAATTTTTACTATTTATTACAGATTTTACAATCTAACTGCACAAAACTGTCACGGAAGTGATAGCTTGTAGTAAAATATTTTTATCTCCCAATCTATTGTGAATCATTGAGTGAGGATTTTTCTGGATTAAACTAGACTTAAGTGGATTTTCAATATGATTGGTTTCATTCCCATATTCCTTATAATGAACTCATGGTGAATTTTTAAAGTTGATACATTACAGTAAGCTTTTGACAAACTGCCTTAGTGAAATTTTTCATGTAATAGGCTGTTCGGGTATGACTTTTACGTGAGATGTTCAAGCCCTTTTAGTCCGATTTGGACTTGGGTTTCTTCATAAGAAATGTTCCTCACCATGTCTAGTTATGATCTGGAAAGTTTGATCCCAAACCAAGTTTTATAGGTATACCTTTCATCGACCCAAAGTCACCTACTGAAACTGTCCATTTCAACTAGTCAACTTTGGACTTATGTATTTCTCGATCGTCAGATATTTTCCAGTATGGTCTTCATGAAATATGTAGTTCTTGTTACAAGGTTTCGAAATTGGTAGCCTGCAGCCATTTTGGTATTGTGAGTCAAAAGTTACGAGCCTCGCAAAACCCCTCGTCGTTAAGCTAAAACTGAAAATTCAAAAAAAAAATTCTAATAATAGAAGTCAGTTTGAGTTGCCCACTTTGAGACCCTATATCTCCAAAACCACGACTCTTTTGGATTTAATTCCTTCTTAGAACTTATAGTACATGTTTAGAGGTTTCCAGAATGTATCTTTGTGCGGCCATACGTATTCTAACTCTAGAGTTATGAATCGTCAAAGTTTGCCACATGGGTTATTTCAAGCTGTTTTGCTGAAATTCAACACTTGAAATTTGACTAAGTGTTGGAAACCCCTATGTGAAGTATGCCTTATGTAACTAACTTGCTATTAATCGATGCATTCATAATGTCATGTCTCAAGGTACGATAGAGAATTAATAAGATGTACGGTTGTAATAAAACAACACAACATGATATTTTTACGGGAGCATGCCCTAACGTGAACCATTTGAATAGGTGCTTCCTATGTGCTCAATTGAGTGTATATCATACCTTGATATACACTATAGTAGAAATATGGATTCTAAGACTCGATGGATAGTTTCTACTCCAAAACTTCAAGGTCAAGAATAGATAGGCTAAGTCTGGGACTTACAGTCCAAGAAATCGATTTAGACAATCGATAGTCCAGGTGGGCTTTACTCTACTCAAAATATAATGCTTCTGAAATATTTAATTACGATGCTTATTTCAACTGTTGATAAAATGTTTACAAGATTACCCGCCAAAATGTTTATGTTTTGTGTATGTATCATATCCATGAGATGTTATGATATGTTATGAGATGTTATGAAATGTTATGAATGTTGTTGGGTCGCCCCAACTTATGAATGAAAATCGATATCGGATCCTATGCCAAGGCTTATACAGCTAGGATTAACGTGTACACCGATGGTTTGTGTAGTCAGAAGGACAATTCACGGCGGTCACGGGTCGTAGAGGAGGCCTCCTCACGACTTTCGACTATGATGATATGACGAAAGGATGATAAGGGATACGGATCATACACACTTAAAAATGCCCTGCCAGCGATTATTTTGAAAAATGATGAAAATATTTTAGTAAGCACAAGGCATTTTCAACTAAAACCCTTGTGTCTTACCTTGATGTGTGATGTAATCTTCAAATGATAAAATGTTTTCGCATGAGTCCACCGAGTGTATTCTTGTACTCACCGCATGTTTGTTTTTAAATGTGCAAAGTTGAGCGGATGATGGATGGAGCGGTGTTGAGCAATAGGAATGTTGTCATTGAAATGTTTATACCTTGATAGTACATCGTCATATGTACATATCACATGTTTTCCGCCGCAAGAACCCCAAATTATGTAATATAGTCCAAAACATAAATGACATATGTATTACGCTTATTGTTAAAAGAGTCTCCTCAGTATTTTTATCCTGTTTAGAGTTATAGTCCTGTTAATCCGCACTTAGGATTTAGGGTCATGACGATTATCGATAATTAGTTTCGATTTCTTGCTATAGAAACGTTATGCATTATTTTACAATAATTATATTTAACTTTCAAGGAAAAGCTATTATTTAATTATTAAGAAAAATGAGAAAAATAAAAGAAAAGAAATGAGTTTCTAGAAAAGTGATGAATAATCACTTATTTAAGAAAATCAAAAATAAAATATTTTATTACATAAGATTATATATCTAGAAACATGAAATAACACTATTCACTTTCATTTTCCTCCTCAAAATCACGTCCCACACACACTTAAACACACACAAATTTGTGAAAATCTTGAGCCAAAAATAGGAAGATCCAACCGTTAAATTTTCGATCCGTCTTCGAAACGAGGTATAATCTCGTCTCTAGAACACATCTACGGTTTGAAATTTTTAAAATCATGATCTTATGAGTATGTCATATTTTCGATCATTGTGATGAATTTTGAAGGATTATGTTTTGTTTGATTATTTATTGATATTATGATAGATTCGACGTCTACGTATTGTTTAACGTTGAATTTGTAAAGCATATGTTATTATTTGATATTTCATGAAATTTTCAAAAAAGGGTGCTTTGATCTTGAATATGTGATGTTGATATGATTGAATTTCTTTCATATATGTGTTATGGATTGATATAAATATGTTTCGAGTAAGAAAACGTTTGAAATCGAAACTATATGAAAAGCCCTAAAATGGCGAAACCATAAGCCCTTATATTGTTGGATTTTGATTTTATTTGATCATTTTGACTTCATATTTGGATTCTATGATATGAATAATGCATAAAATAATTTATTCGATTTTTTCGACCGACGTATTCAAAAAGTGTAAAATTTTAGTTTGTCGGCAAAAATGCGTTTTCAAAGCTAAAGCTTTGATCTTTGTATTGTATTGAGTAATTGATGATAATTGAGCATATATAGATATTTTTTGGTGTTGGATGACGTCTCACGTGATTTTGGCGTCGGGCATAGGCGACGTCTTAAGGGGCCGTTAGGTTTTGGCTAAGTTTGGATAGTTGAAGCTTGTTGTTAAGTTTTCTATGCTTATTTAGACATATGGTGATGATTGGTGGAGTTTGGGATAAGTTTGGTTGTTTTGGTATTGATATGGCGATGCGTTTTATAAACGTTACTCTGCCGAAATTTCGGTAGAATTTGGTTGTTAATAAGAGATTAGAGGATGCAATGACCCCAAGTATTGATGATCATGCATCTTGATATCGAGAAGATATGGTCGTGTCGACTACTAAGATGAGTCATATTCTTGTTTGTTGCTTGATAGGCTCTTATGCCGTTCTATGTGGATCGATGAACCAAATGGGAAGAAGAAAGAAGTGGAAGACGTAAGGTACAGTCCCGGGTGACTGTCGCCAGGTGGGTATAATTATTTTCTATAATGATATGCTTATGTTTTTATATATTTTCAAAAGAAATGATATTTATTTACTTGTAAAGTATCAAAGTTTGAGAGTAAATAATATGCTTTTGCATAGAAGATGAAATTATATGATATGCATTTATTTGAAAAATTAATTGACTTGTCAATGTTTTGAGCATGAGCATAAGCATAATGCACTACCTATCCACGAGAAAGAAAGAAATGACTGACGTCGGGTATAACTGTAGTTGAGAACCTTCGGGTCCAACTCGGGTATGTGATGATAAGGTGTTTGAGAAGGAGGTCTACTTCTCAACACGCATAAAAAATCCGTGGATATGGGAAGGAAAAAGAGAAAGTTGCATGCAAACATGAAACATGCATATGCATATGATATTATGAGAATGAAAGCAAGTAAATATTTACTTATGAAAGCATATGTTATGGCAAGTCAAGTTTATAGCCCTAAGGGCAAAGTTTTAAATGTTTTTGGGGTATACCCACTGAGTGCAATTTTTGTACTCACGCACTGCATATATTTCTAAATATGCAGGTTGAGCTCGAGAGGATGCTGGAATCGAATACTGCGCGAAGGAGCTTCTCTAAATGATTTGATTTATGAATAATTGTTTATTTGCTAATGTTATTCATTGATGCTGTTATATTTTATCGCCCATAGAGTTATGTCTTCATACATAATTTTCAACCACATTTTCCGTTGCCGAACTTTGGCCTCTACTTGCTTTTGTCTTTCACTATGACGAAAGGATCATGTCCTTGATAAGAATCTTTATTCCATTGTTATGATCTTGGTATTTTGATTATGAGGTCGATTTGTTTTAGGGAACAAGGATTCTACATGTTCATTGGTCGTTGGTTGAAAATTTTCATGATTCTTCGTGCTATTACTCAATATTTAGTTGATTTGTGAATCCCAAGTTGGTTATCCTATCTTGAATATTTGTCCTCAACCGTTATTCTTCGTCATTCAATTCTTTCTTGTGGTTTGAGGACATAAAATTTTCCGTTGTCACAATCCATTCTACTTCTTTGAACCCTAATTGTTTGATTCATTCGGGACGAAAGTTGATATCTTATCTTTCCTTTGATGTAGAATTGGTCATATTTGTTGATAATTTCCTTCTTAACCCAAGTCATGGCCTAATTACTTGATTAAGTAGTCGGTCGTGACAAAACTCACCGAATCATCTGCGGAGAGAAAGCGTGTTCAATTTAAACACATCATTTTGAATGACATTAGGCACCCTGTCGCCGGAGTAGCGGTGGTGCCGCATGACGTTAACTGGCTACGGTATTTTGGGTTGTACGATTCGATGCACGCGGCGAGGGAGCAGTCTCCGACGGGTTGAGATGGTTACGATTGGTGGTGTGCGATTAGTGAAGGTTGTTGGGGAATTAGTGTTATATTTTTCTTTTTACTGGTAAAAGCTTTTGGGGTCAAAGACAATTGTTTTGATTCGTTTTGATTTGAAACGAAGTTGTTTGATAGCCATATCATTTTGATTTTGCCAAGTCAGTTCGATTTGAGGACAATTCAATTTCATAGAAAAATTAACCAAATCGATAGTTAATATATTTGAATTTAGATTTTTAGTTTATGTGCAAAATAAAAAAAATGATAATTAGATATAATTTATGGGAATCAATCCTCTAAAATATATCAAAATAACCAAAAACAAATTATATTATTCAATTTGATACAAGAAAAATATAAACTATATTCTCGTTTCACCCTTATTTCAATATTAGGATATTTTATTTTATTTATACCATCACACCTTTTTTATATTATTCCATCATTATAATTCAGTCACTCATGCGAAATAGTCACCTCATTACAGTCAATAAGTGAAAATAGCCAAAAACAAAATATATTATTGATTCACCTGATATATTTAGGGTAGGATTAATTTAATCTTATTGTATTTGACTAATACTATCTCGTACGTGTTTTCTTACTAATCCCACGCTGAATATACAAGAAATCAAAACACGTAAAAAAAGCGTTGGAAGCAGTCACTGCCCAACGAACTCGATCTTCCTGGACGGCCTTCTCCTCCTCTGGCGCTTATCGCCACCTTTCTCAGCATCCTCATTCATGTCGTAGTTCAACACCGCCTCGAGTTCGTGGTCGGTTCTCGTGTTGGAGTCGTCACCATTGACCCCAGGCTCTCTGTAGTTCAAGCTAAGATGAGTGACTTCGGATATAGACTTGGTCAGCAGCGCCGCGCCGCTTGAAGAACAACACACCGCTGCGCAGTCGCCGGTTTTCGCGCAGGGGAACTTGTACCGCCACGCCTTCTGCGCTCGTCGATCAGCATTTTCGCTGCCATCGACCGCTTCTCGCGGACGCCACGATCTTGATCACGTCCGAGTTCGAGAGCACGTCCCATATCTGAAATGGTTATAAGGTAAATGGATTGTTTTGCACTGTTTTACTATGGAATTCTGAAATGAGACATTTATTTGGAGACAAAATTCATTTTAGAATGGATCTCATTTGGTCGGTCTCTTACCCGTCGGTGGCTAGGACCACGAACTCGTCATGGTCCGTAAGCCTTCGGTAGGTGACATCGGGGTGGAGATGAGGCCGTAGTCTTTAAGCAAAAGTCTCGAAAGCTCTGGCCATTGCGAGGCCAGGGCAATCTTGATCCGCATCCATATTCTGTGCACATTTGGCTCTTCTTTCATTGGCAAAACTCTGCCTCTACGACTTGTTATCCGCTCCTTTTCAGCTGATCAATCAAACGACCTAGTAATTATAATGTTCTATTTTTTAATTATTATTTTGGATTAGATTTGAGACCTGGAAGATTAGGTTTGAGATCAACTGTGAGTTGTTGAGCAACAAGTTCATTATTCGAATCCCTTGTGCAGAGGACGGCACGCGAGTCGCCTAAGTTTGCAACGACCAAGTTCCGACCCTACAAGCAGACGAGATGAGCTTTTCTGGTCCACCAGTTCGTGTCTTTCACCAAAATGTATTTATATTTTGAGCTTCCACTTTGGCAGTTGGACACGGAATGAGACGCAAATATCGATATGTGCATTGGTATTATAATTACCTTTTTAAGGACAGTTACTGATGTGGTGCCGCTGGAATAGCTATCAACTGGAGCATCTGATTCGAGTTCCTCGTCCATTTCATGGAAGCACCTTACTAGTCTATCTTTCCAAAATAAGAAATATGGATTCGATTCATGGTTTTCATCGAAATCTTGATCGTCCATCTTGTAAGATCTTGATTGTTCGTAATATTTTGTGACTTTTGCCGGAAGATAATCACGGACGTAGCGCGAAACCATGTGGCCGTTGGGGCCGTGTCCGTCAAATATGGAGCATAAGACCGCGTCTTTTTCACCTGAAAAATTCTGAAGGCCAAAGCCATTTCAAAATCCGTACTATTGATGATACTAAAATAAAACGTTAATATAGATGACATCATCATTCATGGTTTCTTGAAAGTCGAGAGAAAAAATTTAAAATAGAAAATCTCATCTGGAGATCTCTTAGGTCTTACCTCCCAAACCGTCATGGCGTCTTGATTGTAGCCCTTTTTCCCTTGTTGGGTGTGCATGGCGACATATTTAGACGATCCATGTAGCCGGACACGAGCGCCTCCCTCGCCGGTTAAGACGATATTATCGTCATCAATTTCTTTAGGTGCAGCTTCTTCCTCGACGGGGTAGCCTTCGAATCTGCTAACTCGATGACACGAGCAGCAGGCACCCATCTTTTATCCCTGTCAAGAGGGCCGAGGGATCAAAGATGGATGCAAAGAGAGTCTAGATGCTAAAAACTCAGACTCTTGATGGCAAAACAAAATATGACCTAAACTTTAAATTGATCAATAAGAATGCTGGGAAAGGAGGATGATGATTTGTTTTTATTCAAAGGATAACAATCATTCAGATTTAGGAGGAAGTCAAGAGGTTGTAATAGTTGGTTTGAGGGGTCTGAATTTGGCCAAATTTAGACGGTCGTAATTAACCAAACCAAATCTTCTAAATCCATAATTCTCTAATAAAAAAATAAAAGTAAGAAGGCCTATTTTGGGAATTAGATTCCCTATTATGTTTTGATGCTACATATCATATTTTATCATAATAACTGACCTGTGATGTGATGTATGGAATATGATACTGCAATGTTAGATAGCATTACAGATATACATATGGCATGTATCAATGACAGATAGAAACATTAAAAAAAAAAAGAGAAAAGAAAAAAAAAATATGTGTGTGTGTTGACCTAGTGGTAGAGTGGTTAATGTCCGAGGTCAAAGGTCTTGGGTTCAAGTCCACCGTGACGCGGCCTTTAAATTTCTGTATTAAAATTGACCAAATAAAAGTTATATAAAAAAACTTGATTATTTTTTATGGAATTAAGCTGATTTAGGTTCGACATAAACTTGGGTGAGCTCCGCCTCACCGTGAGCTCACCCTTGTTTTTTGTTAAAATAATTATATGTTAATTATTATGAGTAAGGATAATTAGATTTTGTTAATGTATAATTAAATTTATTAATTTTTAATTATAATTTTTAATTCATAATCATGGTTTATTAATTCATAATTGAGGTTTATTAATTCACAAGTAGGGTTTATTAATTCAAAGTTAGGATTTATTAATTCTCAATTAGGGTTTATTATTCAAAAATTAGTGTTTATTATTTCCAATTAGGGTTTATTAATTCAAATTGGGGTTTATTAATTCCAAACTAGGATTTATTAATTCAACGTTTATTGTTTCACAATTAGAGTTTATTAATTCAAAATTTAGATATATTATTCAAAATTATTATTTATTAATTTACAATTAAATTTTATTAAACTAATTAATTTTAATTAGAATTAATTAATTAAAATTAATATAATTAATTAAGATCGCGCACAATGAGACCACCCCATTAGGTTCAAAATAAGTTTAAAAGGCTCTGTTGATAGTATGTCCACACTTTTTCCCCCTTATCATTATTCATTAATTAAATCATTAGAGCAATTCGAAGTAATTTAAAAAATGATTTTTCTCATTTTTTAGGTAGGGGAAATTGTTTAAACAAGTATTCCACCGTGCATATGCACGGGTAAATTAATATAGATTTTTTAAAAGTATTTATTATATATTACTCCTTCCGTCCCATTCAAAGTGTCACATTTCTTTTGGGTACGAGTATTTAGGAGAAAATATAAAATAGTTAAAGTGTTAAAAAGTGAGTAGGACCACACTTTTTGAATGGATAATTATTTCCTAAAATGGAATGAGACATTTGTAATAGAACAACTCAAAAAGGAAAGTGTGACATTTTAAGTGGGACAGAGGAAACAGTAGATAGTATGTTATATTATATGAAATATGTAATAATTAAAAGTCAATCAGTTTGAATTATTTATAATTTTACTATTACATGAAAAATACAAATAATTATGGCGCCAAAAACTTGTTGGATTGTGAAATGTATATACGCAAGTGCACGTAGTCAACAAGTAATAAATCGAAGTACTCCAAGATCGTCTCCACAGGATTACAAATTAAAATTATATGTCGACTTCAATTAGCTAAAACAAGGGATAAAAACGATTAAACTAAGAGATGATTTTTGGTTTTCTTTTATTGGCAACAAACTGAACAAAATTACAGAATAAATTACTTGAATGAAATAGATAAACAACTATTTAAAAGGTTCGAACAAATTTGGTAAAGGAAAGATGGACTTGGATTTTCGAATCCCTCTATGTCTTAAAAAATGGCTTCGATGCTACAGCAATATCTTAGCAGCAATTACACGGTGACATGATTTCTCAAGGTAATTTAGGATTTTTCCAAAGCCTAAAAATTATATCAACAACTCATTTCCACATATTCCTATGCTTTTAAGGTTCTGATATTTTATTTTAGCACATATCACAATGATCACATAAGGCAACGACAACAACATATTCCTATGCTAAATACCTCATTCCATTCATCTTAATCATGCTTTCTTTATATTTTCCAATATTCAAGAAGCTAAGTGTTCTTGGAGAGATGGCCAATCACAACAAGAAATTATCAATAAAAATAGAAGCATGGACAGTAAAAGATTTGCTAAGATAAAGTGCAAGATATTATAATCTAGATATAGAGTTCATCTCAAATCCAAGTCTCAAGGTTCTAGCTCATGCTAGAATTCAAAATAGAAAATAAAAGATTTAGGAATTCCATGTGTTACAGCCAAATGAGAATTACAAAACAGAGATAATAAAGAGGAGAGAAAAACTATTCTTAATTTAAGCTCCACTCTTCTTGGCTTTCCAAAACTAGCTCCTCTGTTCCAGAATTTTTTCTTCTATTCTTCACAGTGTGTTTCTTGCTGCTTGCCTCTGTTCTCTTTCCTCTCTTTTATATTGCGGCTCCAGCTCCTAGATTAGGACTAGGTTTCCTCTTTTAATTTGTAAAATGGCCAGGTTGTCCTCCTCAGTCTCTAGAAGTTAGGTGCTTCTCTAAACTTTGTTGGATTTCAGCCCTTTTTTTGTGCCCATGTGTCTCCCAATCAAAAGCTTGTCAGGTGGTCCCCTTTACTCTAATTCAGATTTCTCGCCCATTTACTGAATTGTTGATGCTGCAGCAAAATTCCAGCAGCGAGTAATCTGCACCAACAATGATAATGCGATTTCACATCCCTTTTTCTTTCAAATTCAGCTCAATCAACTTCAAAAAGATCACTTATCTCAACTCTAGAACAAACACGAGCAAAACACGCGAAACACAACACAAAACGAGGAAGAAAGGCAAACGAAGACACAAAACATGCATCAAACATTACTCAAAAAGCTTTGGAGATTAGAAAATAACTTTTTTTACAAGAGTTATCAAAAATACAAATAATTATATTGAAAAATTTGAAAAATACAAATGAATAAATCTAAATAGGTGTGTTATGAAGAATAAATAATAATGAATAATACGAAGTTCATATTAATATTAAAAATAAGGTTTGATGGATGATGCAGATTGTGTCGGTAAGTTACCGACACTGACACCATTGTTTGCCGACATACTGAAAATAAGAATACAATACAAATAAGGTTTAAAATATACATATTGATACTCTTTAAAAATTAAAGTGAGATAATATATGTAATAGTGAAACATGTAAATTTCCTTTTTTTATTAATGAGATATCTCTGGAATATTCGTATTTAACACCATATATATTGGTATGTGAATGTATATATTAGATATGCGAACTGTAGGAAAATCTAATTTAACCCTCTCCCGATGATCTATCTTGGATGTTTAATTCACCATACATTGATTATATACCTAACATGCACTTATATAATTAATTGCAACACGTTGGTGTTTTCTCGTGTTTACCTGCAAATTTGTCAGGCAAGGGATTGGATCAAGACTCGTGCTTTGATCTTCTGGACTGTGTCCCGATTGCCAAAACTCCAATGTCGAGTGAGGAAAATCTATGGAGAGTGCTGTGAAAATTTTTCTTTTCTCCTCACTTAGAGATTTCGAAAATCTAATTATATGGAATAGTATATTTCAAAAAAAAATTCTCTTAGGATTGCCTTTTGATTTTCTCTCACCTTATATTTATACTGCAACCCTATATCCTATCATGATAGGATTTCGATATCTAATAAATATAATAATATCTCTTTAGATAGAGAGATCAAAATAGAGTCCCCTGGGACTCTCATGAGAGGATGAAAATTTCTTAGCTCACGGCTTTGGATGGGCCATTTATGGATCAAATGCAAGAAATAAAGATGGGCCTCAAATAAATTAATTATCTTATGTTCAAATTTAAAATAAATTAATTTATAAACATTTATTCATACCACTAGAGAATAAATGTCGACTTACCCTTTATTTCAAGTTGAGTCTGGCTCGCACTTAGACTTAATGATTCCCCTCAGATTTAAGATATCGCACTTCCATTAATTATTTACAACGCTCTCAATACTTAAAATAATTAATTACTTTAATTCCTTAAGTAGTACCACTCAACCTTATTATTGTACTTGTGATAACTCAACCCGCACGGTTTAGTACAATAAACCTTTTGAGCTCCTCGAGGGACGCCATCATCCTAAACGGATACGGTGACTTGATACAGGCAACTAGCATAACATACAAGCACTGCCACCACCGAAGATGCAGAGAATATTGGTCTAACTCATGTAACCCTCACCCATAACAAGTTAAAGTGATGGTCAGCAACTCATACTCACCTAATACCTTATCGAGGTTTAGATCAACGAAAGTCACCGAGATCTAGGTTCCTCACGATGGTCGATAGAAGAACTCATCTCACCGTGATCCATCAATACGCCGAGACGCATCAAAGATAGACAAGCAACCAAGTCAAGTCACTTATCTATACCACGCCTTAACCGACAACTCGTCCTCAAGTTATCTCAGTTGTGATTCTTTTTATATCTCATTAAGCTTGACCAATCATATAGACTTCTGTGATCTACAACAAACTGTATGATCTAACTTATATATGAGATAAAGGGACATACATATACAATCAAGTAAACAATTCAGATAGGAGATTGTAATAGTGGTAACAGGAAACATTGTATACAAGCTCAACCAAAACTGCTTTCAGTATACAAATCCAACAATCTCTCACTTATACTTAAGCAAACTTTTAGTATATAATGTGTCTCTCTACTAGCTATTACAAACAACACCATCACTTTGCTTCTCCCACTTCTACAAAAGTTTCCTTTCTAAGTGGGTGTCATCTTGCGCAATCCAAGTCCTCGAATATGCTCTTTGTAGACTTTTTGCGGCAGGCTCTTTGTGAATGGGTCAGCTAGGTTATCCGTAGTACCAATCTTTTCAATCAGCACGTCTCCTCGTCTAACGATTTCTTGTATGACATGGTACTTTCTCTCTATGTGTTTCGTTGCCTTGTGGGTCCGTGGTTCCTTCGAGTTTGCCACTGCACCTAAGTTTTCACAGTAAACTATGATACTCTTGGGCAAACCAGGTACCACATCTAGATCCATGAGGTAGTTCTTAAACCATACCGCCTCCTTAGCAGCTTCCGAAGTGGCTACATATTCGGCTTCCATGGTAGAGTCCGTAATGCATCGCTGCTTTGCACTCCGCCAGGATACGGCTCCTCCTCCCAAGGTAAACACATAGCCTGAGGTAGACTTTTTCTCATCATGGTCACTTTGAAACCGAGTTTGAATAACCCAAAGGTATTAGACTATCTCGCTTGGTAAACCAGCCTATAATCTCTAGTCATTTTCGTGTACTTGAGTATATGCTTTACCGCAATTCAATGAGCTTGTCCAGGTTAGATTGATATCTAGCTACTATGCTCACCGTGATAGCGTATACCGGTCTCAGACATAGCATCGCGATACATGAGACTTCCTATAGCGAAGCGTAAGGAACTTGTCTCATTTCCTCTATCTCATTTGCAACATAGTGATCGCTTCTTTAGATAAATGAACACCATGCCTAAAAGGTAGCAATCCTTTCTTGGCGGTTTGCATGCTAAACGAGTAATCACAAGATCAATGTAAGACGCCCGAGATAAGCTCAACATTTTCCTCTTGCAATCTTTGTAAACTTTGATCTCAAGAATGTACGTCAGATATCCTAAGTCTTTCATTTGAAACCGATCGGATAACCAACTCTTTACGCCTCGATAATGTTTCACATTGTTGCAAGTAGAAGGATGTCATCTACGTAAAGTGCAAGAAATACCACGTCACCGCTGACATCCAAACGATACACACAACTTTCTAGCAACGGGTAAATCCATAGACTTTATCACCTCGTCAAAGCATAAGTTCCATGATCGAAGCTTGCTTAAGTCCATAAATGAACTCTTAAGCTTCCATACTAGATGCTCTTCACCCTTCACCACATAACCTTCGGGTTGCAACATATAGATGTCTCTACCTTCTCCAAGCTAACCACTTAGAAAAGTGGTTTTCACATCCATTTGCCAAACCTCAAGGTTTGCTGGCTACTATGGCCAAGAATTCGATGGACTTGAGCATTGCTACAAAGTAAAAGGTCTCATCGAAATCGATGCCTCAATTTGAGTGTACCCTTCGCCATAAGCCCGGCTTTTAAAGCGAAACCTCTCCATCCGAATCTCTTCCTCTTGTATACCCGCTACTACCTACGGCTTCCGCCATCCGGTAGAGGTGTCTTTCAGACATCCATAGATGTTATGGACTAAATTTCTAAGTCCATAGCGATGTGCCATGATCTTGCATCGTTGTATCAGATCGCCTCACCGTATGTCCATGGGTCGATTACTGCTTGCTCATTTCACTCGACTAAACCAAGATTCACCCACGAACATAAATCGCTAAGGTCGACGAACAACCTCCCACTACAACGAGGCGCCATCGCACAATGGCAACGATGGGTGCAAGAACTGTGGTTCTCTATCTTGCACAACTTGTTGATAGGTGCCACTTCAGACAATGGGTATCTCCAAGTGGAACTCGACCCACTTCAATTTCTTGAATTATTCGTGTCGATCTCTCCCACTGACACTATATCTCGCACTTTGGTTTAATCGGTGGCAAATACGATCATCTTCTAATTCTTGAAGTATGATTTCAACTTTGATTTATGGTTTCTCATATAATCCTCTTCTAAAATCGGGCGTTAGTGCTAATAACGATCTTATGATCCTTAGGACTATAGAAATATCCACCCTTCGCTCCTCTAGATGCCCAATAAATGCCTTGCTTCGCATCTAGCCTCCAACTTGTCGCTTTTCTTGTTCAAAGACACGTGCCGGATCGTCCCATATCCTTATGTGGTTTAAACTAGCTTGCGCCCAAACCATAACCTCGAAAGGGTATTATCGATCGACTGGACGGTACTAGATTTAGCAAGTATGCCAACGTTTCTAAGGCATACCCCGTAACTAAATAGGCAATGTTGCATAACTCATCATTGATCTAACCATTTCTAAGAGAGTCCTATTTCTTCGCTCTCGACACACCATTTTGTTGTGGTGTGCCTGCAGTGAGTGGGAGGTAATCCCACACCGCACCAAATAGTCCATGAACTCACATCGAGGTATTCACCACCGCGATCAGACCGCAGTGATTTGACACCTTACCTAGCTTCGCTCCACTTCCGCCTTAAATTCTTTCAATCTCTCAAAGCATTCGCACTTCATATGAAGCGGTATAAGTATCCGCACCTGAGTAATCGCCAATGAAAGTGACAAAATACTGCATCCTCCACGAGCTTGTGTGGACATCGTCCACACAGTCGAATGGACTAGCTCCAACACTTCTTTTCGCTCTATAACCCTTCGCTGAAGGGTCCGGTAGACATCTTTCCTTCTATACAGATTCGTAGATCGGAACCGAGTAATCGTGATATCACCCAACGCCCATTCTTAGCCGCTTTGGATCCTATTTAGATTGATGTGACCTAATCTAAGATGCCAGAGAAATATGGTGTCATCTAGCGAAGAAGACTTCATCTTCTTAAGGTTTGATGTAGATGCAACATAATTAAAGGTATTATGCTTGGCAGAAATAGTATAAAGCAAATTATATAAAGTGTCTCCACAGATAACTTCGTTATTTCTTATGATAGAAACACTACTATAAAAAACAACTGAATATCCATGAATAAATAGTTTAGTAACCGAAATAAGGTTCCGTCGAAACTCCGACACATATAAAACGTCTTTTAATACTAAAACTGTTATATCAAAACATAAAGAAACATCTCCAACTGCAACGGCCTCGAATTTCACCGCTGCCCATGGAGATCGTTATCTCGCCATCATGCAGCTCCCTTGTCCGCAGAACCCCGCAAGTGTAACTAACATGATCAACAGACCAGATTCACTACCCATGAACGAGTAGAACAAATCGCTAAACATGTTTCCGCATTAAAGCAAATGGCGCACTGAGACTTGAGCATAGGGTATTTAGCCTCCAATGCCCGCCTGCCGCACTTTAAGCACTTGCCTCTCCTTCGCTTTTTCAAGCCTTCTGGCAACCATGTTCTTGCTCCCACCGGTTCCTTTGCCTCTACCACCTTTGGCACCCCTTTTCTTCTTCCATTTTCAACGGAAAATTTGGGCCCTTAGATGTGCTAGCAAGGGCATGTGCTCCTTTCCCCATGACACCTTCCGCGGCTACGAGATCATTAAGCAACCGACTCAAGTGTATACCGGTTTTCTCATGATCGCTCACGCAAAAATTCTCAAAAGATCGTGGCGGGTGTTGAGGATGATATCAACCTTGGCTTCCGCCAATACCTCCTCCCAACGATCAAACTATCCATGAGACGAGTCATGGGAGACATGTTCATGGACCAAACTTCTTTCTTCCATCCTACATGCCAAGATTTCTCTCATTGTGTGGAAGTCGACTATCCGATCCGACCGCCCAAACTTACCTCGAGACTTGACCATATTTCAATCGCGCTCACCATCGATCGATGTTAGAATGCAAGCCTTTGGACATAGTAGTCATCATATAGATTTTGCCATATTGTTCGACTTATGCCAAAGTCCGCTTGACTTGTTGTTCATTAGTCAACGCACAAGAAGTGGCATCGTTTGGGAGTGGTGAGAACAAACATGTGTTCTTCAAGCTGATAAGAACATATTCCATGTTTTGTTTCCACTGATAAAATTTGGACCGGATAGAGGATTTTGTGCGTAGCATATTGATAATCGTGTAAGAGACATATCTCGTAAAGATAATGTAAACACATAAGCATACGATCGCACATAATTGTGAATAATAATATTGTAACATTTTGATAAAACAATATTAATTGAAACCTCCAATCACCCAAAGAATCCCACATGCAAGCCACGCTGTGATCGCCATACATGAACCCTCGACTGCACTAAAATATACCTTTAGTCGCTTAATTTCAATCCATGTCAACTTATCTTTACGACAAATAGAATTAATGATCGACCTTACTTGACCACATCACTATCACAAGAAGGGACTTCGTGAAGTTGTACTGAGGTGATGTCTAAGCAATGACCACAATTTTAATAGCGAAAATGAATTTTAGAATTGGCATATACACTCTGACCATGCCGCCCAATCCAAATTCTTTTGTCTTCTTATTTTAAATCTATCTCTAGAGAACTTGTGAAAATCGTGATATGTAAGCCACGCTGTGGATCGCTACACATGAAACTCCCACTTTCAATAGATTAAGATGTTTTATTTAGAAATCTCATCTAATAAACTTATGACAAACAAGCAAGCAAGCTACGCTGTGGACGATACTCACAATGCGTATCACTTTGTTTAGAGATTAAAAGTGAGGTCTCGACATCTTAATTTTAGAAATTAATATGTCGGGTTACTTGTTTTATCTTTTGTTTCAAAATGTTTGTCCATGCAGATCACGTAATCCTAGCATGCTTTCTATAGAACTCAACATGTAAAACATGCTCAGTAATTCTAAAATATGATTCAAAACACGATAAACCTAGTATGCTTACTATGCTCATCCAATCACGAAAATATATAATATGTTTATCTACGTAATTAAACATACATAACATGCTTTCGATAATTTAAACATTCACGTACATGCTTTCAACAATAAAATAAAATAAATTGCTCATCATGCCCACTGTGGATCCCAGATTTCGCCAATTTATTACATAAATTTATGGGCATGATCTTCAAAATCTCAAACGGCCTCATGCACGGCACGAACCGGATTCACAAACCGGATTTGGGCCAAAATTAGAAAACGGGTCGAAACAGTTGAATCGGGCCGGTCCGGTCGAAAAACTAGAACCAGTCAAAATTAGGTATTGGCAAAATCGCCGAGTCGGCCCAAGACGGGCCGGGCCGCACGCTAGGGCATCACACGCCCAATTCCCAGGGAAGGCATGATGTCGTGTGATTAGGGGTGGGGTTAAGAAGGCAAGAAGGGAATACATATAACATACATGATAAGAAGATTTGACCATGAAATCGGGCAAAGACCTCCTCTATAACTAGGACATATCCCCAAGTGGGTGCGTAAACAATCCACCAATGTAATAATATCGATATCATAACCTCGTAAAACATGATCTTGGTTTATAATAAGTAATGCAAGAAAGCAAAATAGCATTACACCCTCTCGACTAGACCGTCAACCATATAGCATGCTCATATCGCGACTACAAAGATAATGACATAATAGCAAATCTTGTTCGCAATCGTAAAGCAAAATAAGGGACAAGAATACATCAACATCGAGTACGATATAACACAACATCGGAAGCATAGATGAAGAACTCGCAGCTCCACCCTCAATACGCCTGTCCAAAATTCTCCTCCATCCGTGAAAAGATTTGAAAGAGTTGGATGAGTACTAGCGCACTCAAACCGGGTTTTATCATAAATCAAAAGAATCATGGTGCCGTGTTCGTAGCACTTACCTTAGAAGGTTTTAAACGAATCCACTTCTAAGTAAGCAAAATAGATTTTTCGCTTTCGACACCGATCCATATTACCGTTGTTCTCATCATAGAACAAAATAACCACGGCTCGAACGATCCCGCCAGCCCATCACCTCTCATTCATTCGCCCGAACATATCCACCAGCCCACAATATCTCGCCCGAACATATCCAACAGCCCATGCCCGAACGTATCCACCGGTTAACTCGTGTGGACTTGTGGGTCAAACCGCCGTAACCATAACCACCTCATTTCCATTTCCGTGGACTTCCGGTTCATCCTTCGTAACCATAACCACGTGTTTGGGGTTCATCCTCACGATCAATACTCAAGATGGTGATCAACCCACCGAATAGAGATCCGTGCACAATCACAATAGAACCACATCCCTGATCGTAGAACAATAATAACTTCACCAAAACATTTGATTACACATGTTTTATTTTGAAATATCGAGTAAATAACTCAAAATAAGCATATATAACCCAACCCTAATGTATTTAAAACGCCAACAGTGAGCTAACCACTAATCCAATGACTTCACCGATCGACCGGTAGGTACCGGTAACAAGACGAACAACTTTTGGGGTCACATTCCACGTAGCAAAGCAACATCGTGATCCAAACGAAGATCATAGAAAAACTAGGTTTTGACTTTTCAACCCATATTTGGCACTCTCCGGTTTTCAAATCAACTCGATGCGTAAGGAAATATATTCAGGCATCAAGACCTATAATAGGTACTTTCAAAATATGCATGCATGCAAGTCGCCTCAAATCTTAGCAACAAGAAGCTTTCAAAATCGATGCCTATCCTCGTATCTAGGATAAACCATCCAAAATCGATGCATGAAAATGGAAATATAAGCAATATGCATAACGATTTAACATTGAATGACAAGCTATGTTGAAAATGGATAACCCGGCATATACTTCCTTTAGAAAACTCAAGCAACTAAAACATCCCGACATGCAAAACGCGAAAAATGTAAAACTAATCGGTACTTTAGTGGAATGCATAGTCCGAACTCAAACCTAAAGGACCAGAGTGGCAGGGCCGTTGACCACCAATCGGCGGCCTTGGGCGGCGGCGTTAGAAGCCAATCGGCCGGCCCCGACTGCTTTTCTCGCCTCGTCCCTTTAGATCCCGAGTTCTATGCTATACGACCTACTAAAAGGCGGAATCAAAACAAGAAAAGGACAAAAACAGAAAACGGGCTGCCGGGAGGGATGATCGGTGGCGGGCCAAGAAATAAGAATGGCGCCGCCGAGCCTCCCTGCCGATCCCCACTCCTCCAACTTAGCCGTGGCAGAATCGAGCTGCTCGCTCGTCCGTGAAACACAGAGATGAAGGAAATGAACGCTGAAAATGAAGGCCCCAGACTCTTATTTATAGGAAAGCAGGGTCACAGAACATGCAGTGCAAGCTCTTTTTCAAAACGCAAAAGCGACGCAACTTTTGCAAACGGACTCCAAATTTAGCAAACTTGGTACCCATGGACACGAAATAAAATACCGGACACAACGACTATAAACAAGATATTCTTTTAAAGACCCATGAAAAGTCCGGTTTTCGATAACTTCCCGAGTGCCAAACCTTCGTGGGTGGTCGAAAACTGATACTTAGTGTCTATGAATTCGCCATAAGACACTCTTCATAACGCCCGAGGTTTCGTGATGGTCGATCATCGAAACAAAAGTCAACATTTTGACCTTTCTCAAAAACGCCACGCAAACCGAAGCTTAGAAAGACGGGTATTACATCCTCACCCTTAGAAAAATTTCGTCTCAAAATTTCAAACACGTGGAGAAAACAACTCGTGGTACCGAGCCTCGAACTTGTCTTCCAACTCCCACGTAGCCTTCCTCTTCGCCATGGTGATTCCACAACACTTTCACCAACTAATCGCTTGTTCCTCAACCTCGACTTCGCTCCCGTGATAGCCACCGCCTCCTCGAATCTTAGATCATGAGCAAGAACCACTGGTCATGCTTGATCACGTGTTTTGGGTCGAACACGCATTTCTCAACCGAGAAACACGAACACGCCGCACATCTCCGATGCTAGGCGGCAAAGCTAACCTATAGCAACGGGCCTATTGTCACTAATTCGACTATTTAACTACTCAATTAATCAAATAATCAAGCCGCGACCGTCAATCAATAATAATCTTCCAACAACAAGTTGATTTAAAGAGTTTGGTTTTGAAACAAACGGACAACATAACGCTTGAAACGGAGTAAGCCAACCCGCACTCGTAAAATATCCAACAACAGAATAATCACAAACGAGAACACAACCTCAAAGAATACATGTAGAAACTTTGAAATATTTACAAAGTTTATCAAAAGTATAGTTTCACGCTTCAAGGTTAACAATGAAGATTAATGAATGTCATGTATGAAGACATGACACTCAACCACGGTAGTTCGCAAAGAAGAAAACAAAATAACTATTCACCGCCTGTGCCACGCTCTTCCATGCTCAACCCGCAACATAAAACACTTATCGCGTGAGTACTAGAAGTACTCGGTGGGTAAATGCTATCATAATATTCAAACTTATAACTTTGTTCAAGTAAACTTTATTTCAAATAATCTTTAGAAATCGTAAATTTATTTATTCATAAGAAACATTGATCCTCATAACATATCACCACGGTTTATTTTAAACATACCGCATCACATACCCGAGTTGGTCCCAAGGATCTCAACTACTACATACCCTATCTACGCTATTCAAAGGGAAGAGGCCTCCTCCCAAGCACATGGCCGGCCCATACGGGCAAGCTCACACCATCTACCCGCACAAGAATTAATATTTCCTACCGCAGATAGGTAATTGTCACATACCCACAATGTGGTAAAACATTCATTTTCAACATACCATTACGTGGTGATTGAAAGTAATTTCAAGTAAACAAATCAAGCGATGTAGATTCTTTTACTTAACAAAGTTTGAAAAGATTACCCACCCTCGACGCTCACTCCAATAAGTGGTTTCTTCGCTCTTTACTCCCCGGTTTCCTTTGCTTGTTCCTTGTAACATAAAATTATTATTGATTTTAGTAATCTTTCTTACTTATTTATATATATCATTAGATTCAATTAAAATTTAAAACGCCTTATTAATATCAAATTCCACCGAAATTTCTAGCAGAGTGACATCCGTAATATGTATAGCCCAATCATACCAACTACTTCAATATCATCCCAAACTCCTTAATATCATCACCATATCATCAACATACACTTAAGAACTTTATACAAGAGTAATATCATCTAATTAATGTTAATCGCCTAAGGCGATTTAACTCGATATATATGTGTATTTCAATATTTGAATGTCTACAACCCATTAAACATCAAATATCGATAATTATACTCAATTAATATCAATAATCATAAATTCATGATCCATTCAATCATAGATCAAGTATATCACCTATAAGTATAACTTTAGTTTAAACTTTAATTTTCTAACTTTTGATACCTATGTTCAAAAATTCCAATAATTCTACTTAAGCTTCATTTTATCCTAGATCTCAAATATCAACTCAAATACATCAAATAAAATCAAGAAATCAAAGTTCAAGAACACCCTTCATTTTCTAAAATTAGGTTTTATTCATACATGAATTAAATTCCATAAATTCATTCTATGCATTATTTATATCCTTAACATGATTATCAAGTCACTTTGATCAAATAAAATCAAAATCATTAAGTTCCTACTAATCCTCATTTTCTAAAATTTCATGATTTCACAAGATAGTTTAACTTTTAATTTCTTCATTCATATGATGTTTATAATCATCCATAAGCATATATCTAAGCTTAATTCAATCAATTCATAACATACGGATCATATTCAAAAATTAGGGTTTAGGTTAGATTCTTTAATTTTTCAATTTCATGAATTTAAAAGAATTAAAACCATAGATATGTTAATTAAACTTCATAAACATAATTAAATCAATAAACATAACAAAATTTAAACAAATCAACCTTAAACATATACCCCATAATTTTCAAAAATATAAGAGTATAAAACATGTTTTTCATGAATTTAAATTACATGAACTTAAGCTAGATCAAAGAATTACCTCACTGGGACGATTTACCCTTAATTCCAAGGTTGATTATGTATTAAAATTGAAAAGAAAATTTTTGTAAAGTGAAGTGTGTGAGGGCTTAAACTTAGGAGTTTTTAGAGGTTGAAGATGATTTATTTCATGCATTAGGTTTCTAGAATGTTAATTTTAATTTAATGTACATTTATTCCTAATTTCAAAATAATTAAACACAAATTTCAATAATTTTATAATTACACCCCAAATTTTGCTAAGTTCATACTTTAATATAATTTAATTAATAGAATTATATCTCTAATAAATTATAAAATCTAATACAACTTATATACATAATTTAATTTAGATTCATATAGCATAATTTAAATCCATTCATATGTTAAAATTCAATTAATTATATTATTGCTTCTCAATTTTCAAAATTATGTAAAATAATTCTTTATCACTAAATATTAATAAAATAAATTTATTCAAGACATTTAATACCTTAAATAATATTTTATCTCATTTTATAATAAAATAATATGCGAAATTAATTAATGCATTTCATAGCATAATTTCTAATTAATAGCATTTTTCATGCAAACATACATAAATAAACACATAATTCACATTTTATCACAAATAAACTCATTTCTAATAAATTTACATTTTCTAATCTCATATGTCCAAATCTTAAATTAATTGATTCATGCCGATTAATATTGCATTATATCGAATTTTACTAATTCTTAAGTTTATATAGCTTTTAAGCCCTTAATAATGCTTAATTAAACTTTATTAATTACTATAAAATTTTCGGCTACTACATTCCTCCCTTAAAGAAATTTCGTCTCCAAATTTTCGCATCAGACAAATGTTTCTGGTACTTTCTTTTCATTTGATCTTCCAGCTCCCATGTCACTTTTCCGACCATGATGTTCCATTGAACTTTTACTAAAGGAATGACTTTATTTCTTAATTTCGCTCTTTCCGTCCGTAATGTTTTCGTGCTCTTCCTCATAGCTTAACTCAAAGATCGGAACTATTTCATCATGACGAAGAATGTGTTGTGGTCATACACATATTTTCTAAGTCGAGATACGTGGAAAACATCAAGCACGTTAATAAGTTTGGAGGCAACGCTAACCCATAGGCCACAGTGCCCGATCTGCTCCAATATCTCGTAAGGTCCATGAATCTTCGCTCGAGTTTCCTTTCATTCCAAAACGTGAACTCCTCTAATCGGGGAAACTTTGAGAAAACTTTGTCCCTATCTCAAACTTCAATTTCAGATAACGATTATCAAGATAAGACTTTTTGTCTGCCTTAAGCTTCTTTCATTCTTTGTCTTATCTGTCGTACAATTTGAACCATTTCTTCGATCGCTTCTGGGCCAAGAATCTTTTGTTCTCCCACTTCATCCCAATACAAAGGTGATCTGCATTTCTTGCCATAAAGTGCTTCGTAAGGAGCCATGCCGATTGTGGCTTGATAACTGTTGTTGTAAGAAAATTCGATCAATGGTAGGACTTGTTCCCATTGATCTCCTCGATCAAGCACCACAGTTCTGAGCATATCCTCGAGGGTCTGAATTGTTCTCTCGGTCTGACCGTCTGTCTGGGGATGAAAAGCTGTACTAAAATTTAATTGAGTACCCAATTCTTTTGAAAGGTAGTCCGTAACCAGAGGTGAATTCGCATCACGATCCGAGGTAATCGATACCCAGACTCCATGTAATCGAACAATTTCTAACATATATCAAGGCTTAACTTATCGCTCTATACGCTATCGAATTGAATGAAATGAGCTCTTGGTTAATCGATCAATGATTACCCATATAGCAGTGTTCCTCATTTAGATTTGGGTAATCCAATAACAAAATCCATCGCAATGTGATCCCATTTCCATTCGGGATTTCGAGAGGTCAGAACTTTCCGTATGGTCTTGATGTAAAGCTTTTACTTGTTGGCACGCTAAACACCGCTCGATCGAGGAGGCAATGTCTTGTTTCATCCCCGCCCACACGAAATTTTGTTTCGAGATCCCGTACATCTTCGCATTTCTCGGATGTGCCGATATGGAACCTTATGAGCTTCATTCATAATTTCATTCTTCAATTTCGCATCGTTAGGTACATATATGCGATTACCAAGCACAATCGCATTATCCCCACTTCATGATATTCGAAAATTTCCCATTCGAATCTTTGCACGCAGAATTTCTAGTTGTTTATTTCTTCTTTGCGCTCAATAATACGAGCTCTCAAATCGTGAAGTACTACTAACGACACTACAATTCCTTGAATGTTCTCGAGGAGGTAACACGATTTCCACTTCATTCTCTCGAACTCTTTAATAATTCTCCTCGTCCGTTAAAAGAGTTCCTAATCTTTCCGAATTTTCCTACTCGAGGCCCCATGACGACGCTGGCTTTTTCCCGGATGATACTTAATCTCGCAATGTAATCCTTAACCAACTCAAGCCATCTTCGCTGTCGATATTCGATCTTTTGTTCAAAGAAATATTTCAAACTCTTATGGTCTCGTGAAAATCTCGTGATTTTGATCCGTATAAGTAATGTCTCCAGATTTTAAAGCATGAACCATCGCCGCGAGTTCCGGATCGTGAGTGGGATAGTTGTGTTCGTGAATCTTCAATCGCCGTGAAGCGTATGCGACGACCTTCCTTCTTGATTAAGACGCATCCTATTCCATTTCTCGACGCATCCGTATATGGTATAATCTTTCTCCGATCGTATAGTTAGATAGGCGCTGGTCAATCTTTCTTTGAGTTCTGGAAACCGCTTCGCATTCCGGTCCATTGAAATTTTACCACTTTCTTCAAAGAATTGCGCCATCGGCTTAGCAATTTTGGAAAATCCTTCGATAAATCTTCTATAATATCCGCTGTTTAGAAAACCACGATCTCATTCGAGTCGAGGTGATTTCCACTTGCACCGCTGACCAAGGTGATCCACTTTAATTCCTTCACCGAGATTATATGCCCTAAGAAATTTACTTTTCACCTGAAGTCACACTTACTAAATTTGCATATAATCTCGTGTTCTCGCCTTTTCTAATACAATTCGCAAATGTACCTCATGTTCTTGCTCGCTCTTCTAATAGATCAATATCATCAATAAACACTAATACAAATTTATCAAGATAGTCGTGAAATACACGGTTCATGAGATCCATGAACACAAATGAGCATTGGTTAGTCCAAACGGCATCACTACAAATTCAGA
This sequence comes from Salvia rosmarinus, assembly GCA_036937905.1. NCBI lineage: Eukaryota > Viridiplantae > Streptophyta > Magnoliopsida > Lamiales > Lamiaceae > Salvia > Salvia rosmarinus. Next base: position 54,708 of record JAODLM010000807.1, read on the forward strand.
AGTGTCCAGATCGAGTCCTAAAAGCGGTTTTAGGTATGTCCCCTGTTCGATTTTCACTGATGATAACCCGATCTCAAATCAATCTTCTAAAATACCCTAGCTCCTTTCAATTGATCGAATAAATCATCAATTCTGTGAAGAGGGTATTTTTTCAACGCCACCTTGTTCAACTCTCGTAATCAATGCACATCCTAAGGTGCCATCTTCTTCTCGACAATAATACCGGCGCCCCCAAGGCGATGCACTCGCCGAATGAATCCTAAGTCCAAAAGCTCTTGCAATTGAACCTTTAATTCTTGCAATTCCTTAGGAGCCATCCGATACGGTGCTTTGGAAATTGGTGCAGATCCTGGCTCGATATCGATCGCGAAATCAAATTGTCGATCCGGCGGTACACCTGTAACTTCTCCGAAATACATCCGATATTCTCAAACAACTGGCACATCATCAATCTTTCTATCCTTCTTGTTTTCCTTGCTTAGGCATACAAGATAGGCACGATTTTCGTTACATCTTATCAACCTTTCACCGCAGCTAATATCACAGCACCTTCTTCTTCGCTCATCAATTCCATAAAACACGTAGGTTCTTTTCCCGTGGTTGAAATGCGATTTCGTTGTTCACAATGAATCGCTATGTAAATTCTCCGCTAACCAATCCATACCCAAGATAATATCTACGCCCCACATGCATAAGAGACATAATGATTCATTTTTAACCAAGCGATCCTAACTCAAATTCTAAGTTAGACACACTTTGTCAACCATCGCTCCCCACCCATCGAGTAAGCACTTGAAACCTACTTCGATGATTCTACTGTGAAGTTCAAGATTATCTACACATGCGTAGACGAAAGAACGCGATGCTCTCGATCAAACAAAACTATAACAGTACACCTTTAACCGGGCCATACCGTTAGATTTCCCATGCTCTTTCTCGTTGCTTCGCTTCAAAACATACCGATGTTGAGGTTGAACTTGTAAAGATTGAGGCGCGCCACCGAGTCTGTTGTCTCGCGATCGCAATCTCCGTGGTGGAGGAAGTTGATAGCGAGGTGGTTGTGGATATCCCGTCATTGCTTTCACAAACCGAACGGGTCGAGAAGATTTTCCTCTTCTCCTTTCCTGCCACATTCTCATCTGTATGGACAAAGTGTACAAAATGACCATACCGTCCACACGAATAGCAATGTTGCTCCCATTTCTACATAAACCGAAATGTGTACGGTTGCACTGAGGGCACATGGGTGGTCTTATCGGATTCGGAGAAAAGAGTGGTTGTCCAATGGTCGGCGATCGGAATGATCTCGACGCCGGGTCCCTCGCTCGGAAATGGCCTTTTTTCGATTTCCTGCCTCCCACTTTCTTTTACCTTTATATCTTTGTTCCATTTGGGAGGATCTTGATGGTACAGCCTGTGGGACACTTATATTAGACTCTGTAGCATTCTTTTCTCGCCAGATTCAATTTCCATGTCTAACGACGCTAAGAGTCTCGTAAGACATGGGTGGTCGAGCAGCTAAATAATCCGAATTTCAGTCGTAGTCCCAATGAAACATCTCGCCATCTTTTCACCGGCTTCCACTTTGTATGGTGCATACCGAGATAATGTGCACTTTCGATCGCATCACCACACCCTATTCCCTTGTTTCAAATTCATGAATTCAATTTCTTTTCGCTTCCTATAACTTCGAGGAATGAACTTAGCGTATGCTTCTTCCTCGAACCGCTCCCAAGTAAAGTTCGCTATTTGTTCGAGAGAGAGTTTTCGTCTGCCTCCCACCGAAGTCTCATGTTCCTTTCATGAGAAAGTTTATGCATAACAAGCATTCCCGATCGCTACATTCCAAGAACTTAAAGATTCTCTCCACAGCCCTTACCCATTCTTTCGCTTCAAGGACTACCAAATTTCGTGAAGTTAGGTGGGTTCTGACGAAGAAAAGTTCGCTATTTTTCTGCTCGTAGAGGTTCACGATCATAAAGGTTTTGTTCAGAAGGTTTTGAGGAGTGGTTTGACTTGCTCCTTCTGCCATGTTCTGAGTTCGTCTTCGAGGAGGCATTTCACTTCAAAAGAAATTTATTATTTTCACAACAATAAATAAAATATCAACAAAGGAAAGAGATTTTAACATGCAACAGGAACAAGATATAATCATCAACAGAAGTTAAAGGCATAACTATTTATCACATCAAGGATAACAAACAGTTTATAATTTACAAGAAAATTGCCTCATCGAGGACTTTTACACACAAGTTAGTTTTATAGTTACAGGCTGGTAGTTCCGCTTTTCATTACTTCCTAACTATTTACTACATTCATCTATATTTCTAATCTTTCCTATTCTCCTTTGGATCCTCTACCGGATCCTCTTCTGGGTCTTCTTCGTCTTCCTTGAAAGCCTGAGAGTGATTGGTGACTGAACCAGTGGACTCTCCATTAGTAAAAAAAATGGGTCAGATAGGGAGGGCATTTCACTAATAGATAAAGGTCGTATATAAGAAGTGCCAACAGATGGTTGTTGTTCAAATTCTTGCTCTACCTCAGTGGAAGACATTATCAATGGAATTTCGGGAAGAGGAGATAAGGGTGGTGAAGGGGTTTTCAGTGCAAATGGTTGATCAAATAAATCCAGATCATCCATAGTCCACTGAGGTCCAAGTGGGAACAGAGTAGTATTATCATCATCACAATATTCATATTCAGGACTAGGTCTAATAAGTTCATGAAATACAGGTTTAATTCTTTTACTTTTTGGATCAAGGATATCATCTAAGATTTGATGAACTGCTGAAATAAACTGGTCAAAAGGAAGATATGGTAATACTGGAAGATCTCCAATATTCCTATACTGACTCTGGATAAGGTTTACAAATCGTTCGAGGTTACCAGTAATCCTGCATTCCATGTTAGGATGTACATAATGCAAAGCCTTTTCAGATGCCCATCCCCGCCAAGAACGAGGTAGAGCGTTAACTAATTCGAGCAACCATCCAGCTCACTGCTCCACAACTCAGATCGACTTCCACAAAGATCATGTATCGACCGAGAACGAACGGTAGATGTTGCTCCTCTCTCATTCTAAAGGAGTAGAAACTATCAATGCTACCTAAACTAGGCGGACTATTATCAACCTGCTTCCGAGCAGCAACTTTCTTCCGTGCCATCCTATAATTAAATATCACTTCTATACCAATTAGGAACAACATATTTTCTTTAAGAGGAATCACACATATAATACATCACATAGTTCATCATGATCACATTTTATCCACATATGCACTACATTCACATCTTGCTTTACCGGTCGAATCAAGAGATGGATCGAACATCGAGCTTTTACCAACGACTCAAAGGTTTACTAGAAAGGTTGGCTCAAAGAAAGAAAATTTTACAGATCAAAGTTTAACAAATGCTCGATACCACTGTCACTAATTCGACTATTTAACTTCTTAATTAATCAAATAATCAAGCCGCGATCGTTCAATCAACAATAATCTTCCAACAATGTGATTTAAAGAGTTTGGTTTTGAAACAAACGGACAAAGATAACGCTTGAAACGGAGTAAGCCAACCCGCACTCGTAAAATATCCAACAACAGAATAATCACAAACGAGAACACAACCTCAAAGAATACATGCGAGAAACATTTGAAATATTTACAAAGTTTATCAAAAGTATAGTTTCACGCTTCAAGGTTAATAATGGAAGATTAATGAATGTCATGTATGAAGACATGACACTCAACCACGAGTTCGCAAGAAGAAAACAAAATAACTATTCACTCAGCCTGTGCCACGCCCTTCCATACTCAACCCGCAACATAAACACTTATCGCGTGAGTACTAGAAGTACTCAAGGGTAAATGCTATCATAATATTCAAACTTATAACTTTGTTCAAGTAAACTTTATTTCAAATAATCTTTAGAAATCGAAATTTATTTATTCATAAGAAACATTGATCCTCATAACATATCACCACGGTTTATTTTAAACATACCAAGATCACATACCCGAGTTGGTCCCAAGGATCTCAACTACGGTCATACCCTATCTACGCTATTCGGCAAAGGGAAGAGGTCTCCTCCCAAGACCATGGCCGCCCATACGGGCAAGCTCACACCATCTACCCGCACAAGAATTAATATTTCCACCGCAGATAGGTAATTGTCCATACCCACAATGTGGTAAAACATTCATTTTCAACATACTCATTACGTGGTGATTGAAAGTAATTTCAAGTAAACAAATCAAGCGTGATGTAGATTCTTTACTTAACAAAAGTTTGAAAAGATTACCCACCCTCGACGCTCACCCAATAAGTTGGTTTCTTCGCTCTTTACTCCCTGCTTCTTTGCTTGATACTTGTAACATAAGATTATTATTGATTTTAGTAATCTTTCTTACTTATTTATATATATCATTAGATTCAATTAAAATTTAAAACGTCTTATTAATATCAAATTCTACCGAAATTTCGGCAGAGTGACATCTGTAATATGTATAGCCCAATCATACCAACTACTTCAATATCATCCCAAACTCCTTAATATCATCACCATATCCTCAACATACACTTAAGAACTTTATACAAGAGTAATATCATCTAATTCAATGTTAATCGCCTAAGGCGATTTAACTCGATATATATGTGTATTTCAATATTTTGAATGTCTACAACCCATTAAACATCAAATATCGTAAAATTATATTCAATTAACATCAATAATCATAAATTCATGATCCATTCAATCATAGATCAAGTATATCACCTATAAGTATAACTTTAGTTTAAACTTTAATTTTCTAACTTTGATACCTATGTTAAAAATTCCCAATAATTCTACTTAAGCTTCATTTTTATCCTAGATCTCAAATATCAACTCAAATACATCAAATCAAATCAAGAAATCAAAGTTCAAGAACACCCTTCATTTTCAAAATTAGGTTTTATTCATACACATGAATTAAATTCTATAAATTCATTCTATGCATTATTTATATCCTTAACATGATTATCAAGTCACTTTGATCAAATAAAATCAAAATCATTAAGTTCCTACTAATCCTCATTTTCAAAATTTCATGCATTTCACAAGATAGTTTAACTTTTAATTTCTTCATTCATACGATGTTTATAATCATCCATAAGCATATATCTAAGCTTAATTCAATCAATTCCTAACATATGGATCATATTCAAAAATTAGGTTTAGGTTAGATTCTTTAATTTTTCAATTTCATGAATTTAAAAGAATTAAAACCATAGATATGTTAATTAAACTTCATAAACATAATTAAATCAATAAACATAACAAAATTTAAACAAATCAACCTTAAACATATACCCCATAATTTTGAAAATATAAGAGTATAAAACATGTTTTTCATGAATTTAAATTACATGAACTTAAGCTAGATCAAAGAATTACCTCACTGGGACGATTTACCCTTAATTCCAAGGTTGATTATGTATTAAAATTGAAAAGAAAATTTTGTGTAAAGGAGTGTGTGAGGCCTAAACTTAGGGAGTTTTTAGAGGTTGAAGATGATTTATTTCATGCATTAGGTTTCTAGAATGTTAATTTTAATTTAATGTACATTTATTCCTAATTTCAAAATAATTAAACACAAAATTCAATAATTTTATAATTACACCCCAAATTTTGCTAAGTTCATACTTTAATATAATTTAATTAATAGAATTATATCTCTAATAAATTATAAAATCTAATACAACTTATATATATAATTTAATTTAGATTCATATAGCATAATTTAAATCCATTCATATGTTAAAATTCAATTAATTATATTATTGCTTCTCAATATTCAAAAATTATGCAAAATAATTCTTTTATCACTAAATATTAATATAATAAATTTATTCAAGATATTTAATACCTTAAATAATATTTTATCTCATTTTATAAGAAAATAATATGCGAAATTAATTAATGCATTTCATAGCATAATTTCTAATTAATAGCATTTTTCATGCAAACATACATAAATAAACACATAATTCACATTTTATCACAAATAAACTCATTTCTAATAAATTCTACATTTTCTAATCTCATATGTCCAAATCTTAAATTAATTGATTCATGCCGATTAATATTGCATTATATCGAATTTTACTAATTCTAAGCGCTTATATAGCTTTTAAGCCCTTAATAATGCTTAATTAAACTTTATTAAATACTATAAAATTTTCTGCTACTACACCTATTCTCTCAAGAACTTCAAAGGTCCAACGAACCTCGGTCGAATCTCACCTCGCTTCCCAAAACGAACGACTCCTCTCGCCTGGGAAACCTTATGAAAACGCGATCTCCGATCATGAATCAAGATCCGCATGACGCTTGTCCGCATAGGACTTCACCGCCTTGAGCTTCCTTGATCCTTCGCTGATCCGATCGATAACCTCGACCGCTTGTTGAACCATCTCTCGTCCTAACATCTTTCTCTCGCCCACTTCGTCCCAATAAAGTGGCGATCGACACTTCCTTCCGCATAACGCCATAGGGAGCCATTCCTATGGTAGCTCGATAACTATTGTTATAGGCAAACTCTACCAAAGGTAGTATCTCATCCCATTTCCTCCTCTATCGCCACGATCGCCGCAAAGATATCTTCCAAGACCGAATCATCCTTTCCGACCGACCGCCACCGAGGATGGAAAGTCGTGGTCGAGATTCAGCTGGTCCCCACGGCTTGTCAGCAGACTTCTCCAAACCTCGATATGAACCTCGGTCACGATCCGATGTAATCGATACCGCACACCATGTAACCGCACGATCTCTAACGTAGTCGAGCAAGCTTATCTAACCCGACGCCATCCGAATCGGTAAGAAATGAGTCGACTTCTCACCATCGACGACAACCCATATAGCAAGAGTTTCGCTACCGACCTTGGAAAACTCACCACAAAATCCATACCGATATGATCCCATTTCCACTGGGATTGGTAGCGGTTGCAACAAACCCGACTTGACGTTGGTGTACAATTTTCACTTGCCGACAAGCCCAACAACGCTCCACCTAACGCGCTACATCCTTTTTCATTCCTTCCCACCAAAAGTTCCTCTTAAGGTCTCTCAGACATTTTGGTGCTTCTCGATGAGTCAGATATGGTGCTTCATGAGCTTCACTCATGATCTTATCCTCAATTCCCTATCGAGTGGCACACATAACCTTCCTCGAATAGTAGCTGTCCTTCGCCTGCGGAACCTTGCTATCTTCTAGCCTTGCTTTCAAACGCATCCTTTCCAAGAACTCGCCTCCTCGTTGCGCACTCACGACGGCTTCTCATCGACCCATCCTTCTTCGACGATCGTAATCATGCTCCCACAAGGAAACGCTAGGTCGATAAAACCTAGATCCAACAGCCCCCGCAATCGCGCTTTCGCCTGCAATTTTTAGGTGTCATTCAGATGGTGCCTTTGATATCGTGCTGCTTCCCGGTTCCGCATCAATAGTGAATTCCACTTGTCTATCAGCGATAAACCCGCAAGTCCTCGAAACACGTCCGGATATTCACACACCACTAGCTCCTATTGCAATCGCTATGCTTCTTGCGTCTCGTCAAACTCACCAAGAAAATCTGACATGCCTTCCTTCCCGATCATCCTCACCGCCTTCAAGGTCGAGATCATCGCACGCAAACACCCATCCTTATGCCGTGGAAACAAACTTCCACTCCTTCGCTGTTCGAAAAGCAACTTCTCTCGAGACAACGATAGTTGCTCTGTGCTTTTCCAACCAATCCATGCCAAAGATGACATCCAAAATCTTCCATTCCGATGACATACAAATTGACAAAGATCTTCCGCTCACGCATTTCTACCTCCGGTTCGGCATATCTCTTTACCTTAGCACTTCACGGGATGCTAATTTGTGGTACTCGGATTTCGGGTACCAAACCCAACCTCTCACACGCGATTTTGAAACGAAGAATGTGAGGCTCTCGCATCAAACAAAGCGAAAACGGTATATCACTCATATGGATTATACCTACAAGATTTCCGGAGCTTGAGCTGTCACACGATTCAAGGCATACACTGCTGCTGCGGTGGCCTTTGGTTTGCTGGCCTCAGGTGACCTCCCGCCCGCTGTTTGTCCCTCATGAGCTTGGTTTTGCCTCCTGAGCTGGATGTTATCTCACCAGCGGCCGCACCGCTGACCTCCGATGGACAATCTCGAGCGTAATGTCCAAACTTCCCGCAACGATAACACTCAACGCTACCTTGCCCGCACCGCCCAAGTGATTCCTCCGCATTTCGCACCAGGCCTTCGCACCTTGTCGCATGTGTAGGAAATTCTTCCCAAGGTTGCCTTTCTTCCTCGACACCCATTCCTGAATCATCGACCGCCGGGTTCCCATGGAACACCGATTGCCTTTCCCGATCTTCCCATTTCCTCTCGCTTCTTCCTCCGCCGATGGTCGACCGGTGGCATTGTTCTTCCCGGGCAACATCGACTCAATGTTTAATGCCCGGTTCAAGGATCGCGATACGCCGATCTCCCCGATCGACGAGCGAAATTCGATCTCGGCCCGAGTCCTCTCGAACCTCGCTCGCCTCGGCAGCCTCTCGTGCCGACCAGTGCGTAGTATAACGCGATGCACGATTGAACGAGCGATCGTACTCGATGACCGCCCTTCTTCCATGACGAAGATTCCTGAATTGCTTTACTTTCTCTCGTAGACGCCAGCACATACTTTTCCATGAGTTCTTCCTCGAAATATTCCCACGATACCTTGCCCATCGAATCGGTGTCATGGTCCTTCTCACGACTCCCACCGTAAATCAGCCTCATCGGTTAGTCGAAAGATCGCGCAATTCAGCTTTTCCGCTTCTTCACACCGATGTATTCAAGATCCTTTCGTGGATCGATCCAGCTTCGGCGCCGATCGGTTCACCGAGACCGCCGAATGTAGTGGGATTCTACCCACGAAAACTCTCGATCGCATGTCACCAACCAAAGGTGGTTCTCGACTTCTTCCACATGATTGTTCCTCCGGTTCCTTGTTCTCGCATTCTGCATCGACGCTGAAACATTAGAAACACGCTCGATAGATAACCGGGTATCATCGCACAACATACATCATCACCCATATCACATATCATCACATATGCCACATATCACGATCACATATAAACATGCAACCGCTAACACATCATCGCTATGCATCTCACATAACATCACCACATACCACATAGATCATATATCATCATCACATAGCTCATATCACATATAAGATCAAACATAAACATTCATCATGTATGGTGTTAGTATTAGTTTTATCCAGTCATTTCACGAAGGACCGCACAAATACAAGATCAAGGTATGTCACCAAAAGGTCGATATGAGCAAAAGAATCGACCCTGTTATCGCTAAAAGATGTCGCTATGTCCATGCTATAGCGCACTGCGACTATCACCGCACATACCGACAGCCTGATCTCGCTCCCCATATCCGTCCACCACTCTCCGCTTGTCTCAACGGTCCCATTCTCGCCTTTCCTCGCCCCCTCTCTCTTCCCATCGTGGCTTGATTCGGCCGCTCATGGCCGATCCCGCATGGAAGCAAGTCTCATGGTATGATCCCATCCAAGTCAAGGCCCGATTGCTCGAGTATCGTGAAAGTCGCGCTCGAGTCCCCGCCTCTTGCGCCGCTCTTCCTCAACATGCTCGACCTCATCGTAGTCATCGGCCATCCGATCACCGGGTCCTCTCGAGCCATCACTATCCTCCTCGCCCTCCTCTCGGGTCCTCCTCCTCCTCGTAGTCTCCTTCCTCGACGCCAACCCGACATCGCTCGTGGCATGAAGATTCGATCCCGGCTTCTTCCCCGCCACCGCCGGATGGACAATCTCTCGCCCGGAGGTTCCTACCCAAAATCGCTCCGGTCCTTCTAAGGTAAGGATCGCCGATGGAGGTGTAGTGACCGTGTATCCCGACGACCGTGATCGTATGAGCGATGGTCGCCTCCCAAAGGCTCTTCGGGAACATCATCCCTATCATGAATCGATCGGTCTCGAACATGCATCGCTATCACATCCTCCTCGATGGTATACTCGATGATCGGTCCACTGCTCCATACTCGAGCAACAACTCACCAAATCCAAGGTAAGGTGCCCGCGATAGATCCCGCTCAACATCACGCACTCGCCTTCTCGCCCATGGTTGCCAACCCGCCGGTAGCCTCTCCACAACCGATAGTAAGCCTCAGACTCAAATACTTTCCCACTGCCCCTGATCTTTCTCCACAATCCAACAAATCTCCCGTAAATACTCCCAACGGCCATGGACATTCCCGGCACATTCTCGAACTTACGGATCCGCTCATCCATCATGTGGGATCTTAACCAACGTTGTCTGGGCCACTGAATATCCATAAATCTACATGTTAGTTCATCAAAATAACAACAAATATTCACGTTTCCTTTTTCTGCCCCAGTTATCTGGGTAATCATGTCTTGAGACAAATATTCACTTTCAACACATATCAACATCGATATGGATATTCATAACAATAATCACGTAAACAATTACATGATTCACTTACAAGCACTCGCTTATCAAAATAAACAAGATTTTCAATCAACAACGCTGCTATGTAAACACATAGACTTACATCAACCCCACGTGATCACATTAATCACATCATATCATATAAACGATTTCACATCACGTCGCAGACAGCCCTTCCGTCCCATCGACAAATCACTTCCACATCCACATCAACACCCAACCATACCACATCCATCTCACCTTAAATCCACATCACGCTTACATCACGAAACTCTTACCATGCCAAAGCACATGAAACCAAGATCATATCAAGCATCACGTAACCACATAGAGCATCAAGAATAAACACATACCTCATCCCCTTTTAAAGGAGAGGCCCGACGGTGAGTTGAGGGTAGTCAGACTGATAAATGCTTTAGAAGAACAAGTTCTAAACACTCAATCTCAAGAACGCATAAGATATAAAGCAAACAAACCGCTTTGATATCTGATAACAAAGCTAGAGGTCAAAGCCAAGAACCATTGCTCGATATTAAGCTATCACGCCCAATTCCCGGGGAAGGCACGATGCCGGGCGTGATTAGGGGTTAAGAAGTGGGAAGAAGAGGGAATACATATAACATACATGATAAGAAGACGTGACCATGAAATCGGCAACATCTCCTCTATAACTAGACATATCCCGAAGGGGTGGATGCGCAAACAATCCACCAATGTAATAATATCGATATCATAACCTCGTAAAACATGATCTTGGTTTATAATAAGTAATGCAAGAAAGCAAAATAGCATTACACCCCGTTGACTAGACCGTCAACCATATAGCATGCTCATATCGAGACTCACAAAGATAATGACATAATAGCAAATCTTGTTCCCAATCGTAAAGCAAAATAAGGGACAAGAATACATCAACATCGAGTACATATATAACACAACATCGCGGAAGCATAGCATGAAGAACCCGAGCCCACTCCTCGCCGCCTGCCCAAATTCTCCTCCATCCGTGAAAAGATTTAAAAAGAGTTGGATGAGTACTAGCTCACTCACCGGGTTTTATCATAAATCAAAAGAATCATGGTGCCGTGTTCAGCACTTACCTTAGAAGGTTTTAAAACGAATCCACTTCTAAGTAAGCAAAATAGATTATTCGCTTTTGACACCGATCCGTTATTACCGTTATTCTCATCATAGAACTAAAGAACCACGGCTCGAACGATCCCGCCAGCCCATCACCTCTCATTCATTCGGCTCGAACATATCCACCAAATTTCACAATATCTCGGCCCGAACATATCCAACACCCCATGCCCTAACGATCCAAATGGCTAACTCGTGTGGACTTGTGGGTCAAACTCACGTAACCATAACCACTTCATTACCATTTATGTGGACTCCGGGTCTATCCCTTCGTAACCATAACCACGTGTTCTGGGTCTATCCCTCACGATCAATACTCAAGATGGTGATCAACCCAACTAATAGAGATCCGCACAATCACAATAGAACCACATCTCTGATCGTAGAACAATAACAACTTCACCAAAACATTTTACGGTGTACATGTTTTATTTTGAAATATCGTAGTAAATAACTCAAAATAAGATATATAACCCAACCTCGAATGCATTTAAAACGCCAACAGTGAGCTAACCACTAATCCAATGACTTCACCGATCGACCGGTAGGTACCGTAACAAGACGAACAAATTTTGGGGTCACATTCCACGAGCAAAGCAACATCGTGATCCAAACGAAGATCGAGAAAAACTAGGTTTTCGACTTTTCAACCCATATTCGCACCTCCGGTTTTCAAATCAACTCGATGCGTATGGAAATATATTCAGGCATCAAGACACTCATAATAGGGTACTTTCAAAATATGCATGCATGCAAGTTGCTTCAAATCTTAGCAACAAGAAGTTTCAAAATCGATGCCTATCCTCGATCTAGATAAACCATCCAAAATCGATGCATGAAATGGAAACATAAGCAATATGCATAACGACTAACATGGAATGACAAGCTATGTTGAAAATGGATAACCCGGACATATACTTCCTTTAGAAAACTCAAGCAACGGAAAACATCCCGACATGCAAAACGCGAAAATGTAAAACTAATCGGTATTTTAGTGGAATGATAGCCCGAACTCAAAACCTAAAGGACTCAGAGCTGTGTTAGGGTCTGCTGACCACCAATCGGCGGCCAAGAGGGCGACGGCGGCCTGGGCGGCGGCGGCGGTGTGGTTAAATCGCGGCCCCATTTCTTCCTCGTCCCTTTAGATCCCGAGTTCTATGCTATACGATCTACTAAAAGGCGGAATCAAAACAAGAAAAGGACAAAACAGAATGGGCTGTTTGGGAGGGATGATCGGCGGTGGTGGCCGACAAGAACGCAATGGCGCCCGCCGAGCCTCCCGCCGATCCCCACTCCTCCAGGCTCAGCAGCACTGGAGCCGCTCGCTCGTCCGTAAACACAGAGACGAAAGAAATGAACGAGAAAATGAAGGCCCTAGCCTCCTATTTATAGAAAAAAGGGGTCTGCAATGCATGCAAGCGGTCCTTTTTCGAAAACGCAAAAAGCGACGCAACTTTTGCAAACGGACTCCAAATTTAGCAAACTTGGTACCCATGGACACGAAATAAAATACCGGACACAACAAATATAAACAAGAATATAACAAGCCTTAACTAAGTCTCATATGACTAAACAATCATATAGGACTCAACAACAAGCTTAAACCATCTAGTCTTAACCAAAAAAAAAACCCAACAACTATTTACAAACATAACTTATGACCAACGTGAGAAATCACGTGAGACGTCATATAACACAAACAAACCTCAATACATGCTTAACTATCATCAAAGATCCTCAATCAATCATCAAAATCCAAAGATCAAAGCTTTAGCATTGAAAAACCCAATTTGACGTCAAACTAAAAAATTTCATCTTTTGAATACGTCGGCCGTAAAATCCGAATAAATCATTTTAAGCTTTATTCATGTCATAGAATCCAAATATGAAGTCAAAATAATCAAATAAAATCAAAAATCCAACATTATATGGAGCATAGGGTTCGGACACTTTAGGGTTTTTGCATAGGTTCGATTTCAATCGTTTTTCTTGCTTAAAACATGTTTATATCTACCCAACAATACATATATGAAGGCATATAAAGCATATCAACATCATAATTTAAAGATCTAGACCTCCATATTTTCAAAAATTTTAAGAATTCCAAAGAATGAACTCATGCTTGAAAATTCAACATTAAACAACTCATAGGCGATGGATCTAACATAATATCAAGAGATAATTGAACAAAACATGCTCCTTCAAAAAGTCCAAAATGATGAAAAATTTCAAGAGAGCGTAAGATCATATTTTTTTATTCTTCAAGCCGTGAATACGTTCTAAAGATGAAGATCTACCTTAATACGAAGACTGATCGTGATTTCAACGGTTAGATCTTCCTAGAATCAAGATTGAAATGATAAACAATGGAGTGTGTATATACGCAGTCACAAACCGCCTAATCCAAAGGATGATTAGAGAGAATCGAGCTTGGAATGTTGAATGCAAAACAATTGATAGAAATAATCAAAAGATTTCGTAATAATATTTATCGAACTTCAATGATCAAACCTTATTTATGCAAAAGCAATTCAACCCTTATTCACAAGGCAAAAGTCATATACAAATGTAAAGGCTACGAGTTCCTTTAACAAGAGGTTCGATAATTCGCATGATACAATCGTCACAATAACATACAAAATATTCGTAATATGCAAATGAAAGCATGTGAATATATATATGACGATATACGCACCCAAGGGTTCTTTCTTTCAACATAATAAATACCAAAAGGCCCCCGACTACTCAACATCTCCGCTCCATCACCATCATTACTATCAATCGCACATTTAAAATAATATGCGGTCGAGTACAAATAATGCACCTGGCTCATGCCAAAATAATTTATCACGCTTGAATTACTCGCCCATCACAAGAAATACACGAGGTTTTAATTTGAAATACTGTGCTTACTAAATATTTTCTCGTCATTTTCAATAAATATCGCCGCCAAGCATTTTCCACGTATGTATGATCCACATCCACCACAACAATCATTCACAACACTCCTATTTGGAGAGGCCTCCTCTCACAGACGCCGCGACCGCCGAGCACCCTCTCAAAGACACAAATACAAAATAATCAAGCACAAAATCCGTGCCATCTCAAGACAGATACTTAATTTCGATCATTCTTGGGGTACTTCCAAGAATACGAATTCAAGCATGTCATAGTGGGTTACCCAACATTACGCATCAACAATCATGATCGATACATACATAAAACATAAACATTTTAAGGTGTAATTAAATAAATCAGTCATAATTATTTGCTTGCAATAAAGCATCATAAATAAATCATTTGCAAAATTCTACCGCTTGAGTATAGTAAAGCCCACCTTTACTTTTGAACGCCGATTCTCGACACGCGCTTTTCTTGTTGCTTGTGAGAGCCACGTCCCACCTTTACGCAGTAATATACGCTTAAGACGTCAGCATGCTTTTCGAGATTTTCAAAGTTCATTCAACTTTGATAAATAATTTAATAATTCAAGTTTCGATGATTCTTTATACGCCTTAATACGCTGAAACGACGCAGATATCAATAAAATAATTTCAGATATCGAGAGACGTAATATGATCTACAGCCTCATTTTAACCTTTAGTTAAATAATTAACGATAATAACGTTATTCAATAAAATGATTTCAATTATGAAATCTTTCTCACAATCGAGATATTCAGATAAAAGTAACACGCTTTTCACGACAGCGTATTTAACTAACGATTTCAGACGTTAATTTCGAAAGTCAACCATTTTGACTTTTCTTATTAAATTTTCAATAACTCATATTTTAATCAATATAAATCGATTTTCAATCGATTTCTTTTCAAAGCTTTAATCTTCGATTTTCACGCAAATCGATAATTTTGATTAATATTTTCTTCAATATTAATCTTTAATGCATTAAGCATTATTTACGCTTAACGTTATTTAATATAACGCTTTGTCGTAAACATAATATTCTATGTTTAATAATTTCGAAAATTTTAATATGTCCAAATTAATTTCTGATATATAATATATTATTTTCGATTAAAAGGATTTAAAATCCTTAATAAAATCAATATAGCTCACTGTTATGAGCTATAATTTCCGAGCTTGTTATAAAATTTCTAAATTCATATAGTGTATTATTTTACACTATGATCATTAATATGTATTAATGTTACTATAGAAAAATTTGGAACTCACCTATATCACTATATAGGTCTCAAAATTCCCAAAATTATCAAATAACTTCCTAAAATTATAATTAAATTATAGAAGGCTCTAACCTTAATTTATAACATAATTATAACCTAAAGTCCATCATATTAAATTTCTACATTAATAATTATATTGTTCAAGGTCACGGTTTCATCCCAACTCAAACCAAACATTTTTATTAAATTCTAATTAAATTACACTATACTTATATACTATAGTGTAACAATATAACATCTTAACATTACATAATAACAAAAATTAAACCATAGAACCCATCACTATGGTCTCGGCCTTATTGAAATAAAATAGGTACAAATGTCCAAAAATTTAATAAATTCCTATATCACCTAATTAATACCCTAGATCAACAATATGCTATTACATTTCTCAAATTAAAACATACATCAACTTAGAATTTCTACACATTTTCGCAATATTAAAAACAAAGTATAGGATTTTATAAATTTCAATTAAATCACTATAGGCTACTACAACACCATATATCATTAATCCAATCCTAAATCTTCAAGAAAATTTTCGGTACATATAACATAATTTCATAGCATGCCAAATTTAATTTTAAACATGCTATATGCTTAGAGATCATCCTAATACACATTATTAACAAACACATATCATGCTTAGCATAAATTTCATAATTATAATCATGCTCATAAAATAAGATCAAGCCTTTAGAAAATTAAAACTTAGGGTATAATCGAAGCTTGTTCGATACCTAACCTTGTTAACGGTATCGATCGGTTGCAGGATAATTTAAATTCAAACTAATTGAGGAAGGAAAGAAGAAAATGTTTGGTTTTTGCTTAAGGATGCTCTCGGCAGAGAGTGGAGAGAAATGAGAAAGAGTGGTGTGATGTGTTTGTGTGTATCAAGATAATAAATACACTTAACAAAAACAAGGAAATGAATTGCACATATTATGTATCTCTCGGCTCTCTCTCTCTTACACAAGACACAAATGAAAATTTGTGAGTCAAAGATGATTATGTCACACAAGAAATATCTCTTACATGTATTTACTACTTGATAAAGTTTTGAATGAAACAAAAGTATAATTGACTCAAAATAGCTACAACCGTCGACCATGAAGAAGAAAGAAGGAATTTTCAGATTTTATTTGTTTCTTGCATGTACAAAGACATTACACTCTATCCCAAATTGTTTGATACATCATCAAAGTGTTATGAATCGAACAATTCGCTCATGCATGCACCTCACCATTCACTTGGTTAATTACTTGGTTAATGTGTCCAATGTATATCCCACTTGTATCATGAACACAACATTGCAAAACCAAAATACAAAGTTGGCGTGAATGTGTATACACATTAAGGTCACGACACTTTCATTTCTTAAGTGCTAAATTTAATTTTCATGCTAATTATAGATATACATCATAACATATGTTTTAGATGATAAATTATATCATAGGAAAAATTATTGAAATTAATCCATGGTAGAAAACCCTAATTTCGATTTAGGGTTTTGAGAATCATAAATAATCAAAATATTATTCCAAAATTTCTAGCATTAATTCAATGCTAAATAATATTCTAATTATATAAAATAATCATAGGAATTTAAATACTATAATTCCTTGATCATTATACTTGATTCTCAAGTCATCTCTAAACGTTAACGCTTGAAACGCCTCAAACGTTAAATATCGACTCATTTCAAAATGGTCAAATAAAGTTGTAACCACTTTATTAAATTATTCCAATAATAATGGAATTAAATTCTAAGCTTAAAAACTTAGAAAATATCTCGAGCATTTAATTATCGATACGTAATCGACGCTGATAAACATCGTTGAAATACGCTATTATTCGTATTTCTCAATTCACATTCATTCGTGAATTGTACATAGGAATTTATTATTCCAAAATAATCGAAATCGTTATTCGATAATTTTAATCAAATTATTATAATAATATTCTAATTTATGAAATTAATATCGAATTAGCGCTTAAATAATCGGGTATTACATTCCACCCCTTAAAGAAATTTCGTCCCAAAATTTACATACCTCGAGAAAAGATTGGGGTATTTTCTTTCATCGCATCCTCAAGCTCCCACGTGGCTTCCTCTCGTCCATGATGCTTCCACAAAGACTTTGACTATCGAATAGATTTGTTTTCAATTGTCGAACCTCAGGTCTAGAATAGCCGAGGTTCTTCATTATAGCTCATATCTGGATTGAGGATCACGCCGACTTGACGGATCACATGCTCGGGTCGCATACATATTTTCCGAGTCAGGATACATGAAAGACGCTAGGCACGCTTCCCGCACTTCATGGAAGAGCCAACCTATAGGCGATCGGGCCTATTCTTTCAGATTTCATAAGGTCCAATAAAACGGGTCTTAACTTCCCTTTACCCCAAACCTTATAATCCCTTTAGACGGAGAGACCTTCAAAAGACTTTATCTCCATTTTCAAAATGTAGCTCGACCTTCGCAGATCAACAGAAGATTTCGCTCATCTTGAGCTTCTTTTTATTCTTTGCCTAATTGGCTAACGATCTCAATCATCTCACTTATAGCGTCAGCCCTAAGATTCTTCTTTCACCCACTTCATCCCAAGAAAGCGTGATCGACATTTTCTTCCATATAAGGCTTCATACGGGCCATATCGATCGTCGCTGATAAATATTATTGTAGGCAAATTGATGAGAGGTAAAACCTCTTCCCATTTCGCACCTCGATCTAAAACTACAGTTCTCAACATGTCTTCGAGTGTTTGATCGTCCTTTCCGATCGTCCATCGGTTTGAGGGTGAAAAGTCAGTCGAAATTTAACTTCGTGCCCAATTTTTTTGCAAGCTAGTCCAATCTCAAGTAAATTTTAATCCCTATCGAGTGATAGTTTTGTACTCCATGCAGCGCACAATTTCCTTTACGCATCACCGGGCTAGCTTATCGCATCTGCGGTAACTGAATCGCGTAAAATGTGCACATTTAGTGAGTCCATCAATACTACCCATATAGCAAGTTGTTCCTCTTTAGACTTTGGTAAACCCGTAACAAAATCCATAGCTATATCTTCCCATTTCCACTGGTATTTCCAAAGGTGTAGCTCGTAAGGACGCTGGTGTAATGCTTTACTTGTTGACAAGCAAGACAAGCTACACAAAAGAGGCTATGTCTCTTTTCATACCTTCCCACCGTAACTTTTTCTTTAAATCTTGGTACATTTTAGTATCGCCTGGATGGTCAGTATAAGGTGTGTCATGAGCTTCACTCATGATTTCATTCAAGATTGTTGTTGTCTCGATACACAACCTTCCTTCAAATAATAAAGCATTATCTCGTGCTTGAAAATTTTTCAATCCTCCGTCCTTACTTTGCTCTTGCTTTTCCAACTTTTCCTCCATCCTTCGTCTTCAAGGATTATTTTCCTTAAGTCGACGTCAAAGCGAGTGTAGCAATACAACTCGTGATCGTCTCGGTTGTTCAACCAATTCAATCTTCATCATTTCAAACTCTTCAATGAGTTTTTCTTCATTTGTGAGGAGACATCCCAATTTACTTTGACTCTTACGACTCAAGGCATCGGCTACAACATTCGCTTTGCCGGTGATAGTTTATACCACATCGTAGTCTTTACCAATTCGAGCCATCTTCTTTGTCTCATGTTTAGATCTCTCGCTCGAAAAAGTATTTTAAACTTTTATGATCGGTAAAGATTTCACATCTTACTCCGTAGAGACGATGTCTCCATATCTTTAAAGCATGCATCTGCCGCTAGTTCCGCATCATGAGTTGGGTAATTCAATTCATGCGGTCTCAATTGTCGAGATGCATAGGCTATCACTTTTCCATTTTGCATTAACACACGCCTAATCCATTTTGGAAGCATCCAGAGACCACGATTCTTTATCTCGCTCGAACCGCTAATACAGGTAAGAGTTAACTTTTTCGAGCGCCTGAAATTCGCCTCACACTCATCACCCAAGTGAATTTAATTCTTTTCGAGTAGTTGGGTTATTGGTCTTACTATCTTCGAGAATCCTTCGATGAATCTCCGATAGTAACCGCCAATCCCAAGAAACTTCTAATTTCATTTTGTGTCCCATGATTTCCATTCTCGACCGCTTCTACTTTGGCCGATCAACTTTAATCCTTCTACCGACACAATGTATCCAAGGAACATTACTCCTTTAGCTAAAATTCACATTTGCTAAATTTAGCAAAAGTTGTTCATTCTCAAAGTTTAAGATCGTCCTGAGGTGTTCCTTGTGTTCGTCTTCATCCTTTGAATAGATGAGGATGTCATCTATGAAGACTAAGACAAATTTATCTAAAATGGGTGGAACACCCTATTCATGAGATCCATGAATATTGTCGGCGCATTGGTCAATCCGAATGGCACAACTATAAATTCATAGTGGTCGATCTCGCTCGAAAGCGCTGATACATCTTCAGCCGACTTTAAGTTGGTGATAGCGACTTGAGGTCGATTTTCGAGAACACGCTAGCTCCTTCTTAGTCGATCAAACAAGTCATCTATCCTTGGAAGTGGATACTTGTTTTGAGCATCATTTTGTTCAGTTCTCGGTAATCTATACACATCCTCAAGGAACCATCCTTTTCTTTACAATAACACCGTGTTCCCTATGCGTAAACACTAGTCCGATAAAACCTAGGTCTAACAGCTCTTGGATTTGAATTTTCAACTCTTCCAGCTCTTTTGGAGCCATTCAGACGGTGCTTTTGACATCGAGCCGATCCGGTTCCAAGTCAATGGTAAACCCAATTGTCTATCGAGGTAATCCTGTAGATTTTCGTGAAAACATCCGAAAATTCTTGACAATCTCTACATCTTTAACTTTATCGATGTTCGATCTTCTCCGCTCAAATAAACAAGAAATGCATGGCATCCTTTCTTGTTTATCATACTCCCGCCTTCGCCATGATATAATCGGAATTTTCTTTCCCATACTGATTCCGTAAAAGCTTGTAGCTTCTTTTCCAGGAAAATGGAATGAAATTTTCCTTTCTTTACATAGGATTGTAGCATGATTTTCAGCCAACCAATCCATTCCCAAAATTATATCTACATCACCCATGGGTATTATGTTTAAGTTATTCGTCAGAACCTTAAGTGATCCTATGTTCAACTCTAAGTTTGAGCAAACGTGAGTAACAGCCATAATCCCTCCTATGGGTGAAGAGATGTTCATATCCCGGTTTGCTTTCTCGCATCTAAGTTCCAATAGATCTACACATGTTCTTGCTACAAAGAATGTGATGCTCCGTGATCGAACAAAAGTATAATGTACGCTGAGAAGTGTTCCCATACCGCTGTGTTTCGGTTTTGTTCATTCTCGCCTCCGCAGCATATGCTCCGCTTGAGCCGGCCGAGGCCGACGGGCTTGCCTTTGTTGATTCTGCTGTGGTGCCGCTGTTGGCGTGCTCGCCGATTACGCCGCTGTGGTGGTTGTCGTTGTTGTTGTCTAATAAACCGAATCGCCTTAGGGGTTGGGCGTTGCTGGCCGATTCGGCCTTCCCACCGCCCCCGCATGCATTCGGCAATCGCTTATGTAATGGCCCTTCATGCCACACTTGAAACAATTTACCAAATAACAAACTCCTTTGTGAAATTTCTGCATTTTGGCAAGGAGTTGTTCTCGCTCGATCCTCGTGGTCCTCCGTCGAGGGTTAAAGACTTGTTTCTTCCATCCTGCCCCTGCAGATCAGGTTCCTCGCCACGCCGCTTGTTATTAGTATTCTCAAAACTTCCTGTTGTTATTCCTGCACTTCTTCCCATTTTCTTTTCCCTTTGTCCCTCGTGTTCGATGTCCGTGTTCGACCGACTTTTCTTCCGCATAGTCGCTCTATGTCCAAAGCTCGCCCAAGAGCTTTTGTAAGTCGATCTCCATGGTCGGCTAGAGACATTCTTATCTCTCGATCTCAATCCAGACTTGAATTTTTCTCGCCATCTTCATATCCGTATTCACCGATCGGGCATATCCGGACATATCGCAGAAGATGCGATCATAACTGTCACGGACATTTTCTCCTGCTTCGCATTATAAAACTCATGTTCCTTTCTTCCGATAATTCTTGAACATACTTCTCACAGCCCCTTTAAACTCTTCCTAGGTGAATTCATTCATATGATCCTCGCTGTAAAATCTTTCGTCGGCTTCCCACCAAAAGTCGGTGTCCTGCCATTGAAAGGTAATACAGATAGCTGCCTCGCTACTGTGCAACAAGAAAATCAAATATCCTTTCCATAGCCTCGATCCATTGCTCGGCATCATCCGGCTTTCTTTTCCATCAAAGGATGGTGGGTTCGCCTAAGAATAATTCCTCGATCCCACGATCGGTGGCGGTGGTGGTGGTTGGGGTATATTCGCAGGTTACGCATGAGAATTCTTCCTCTGCCTCTACCTCTTCCCCTTCCCCTACCTCTTTGTGCAGGATCCCGTCTTGGCGGCATTCTGTTGTTTAAACATACAATAAATATTGAAAATCATTTTCACAATTAACATATATAATATCATCATACAATTTCTTTTGTAAAGCAGCTTTAAACCAAGCTATACATCACAATAATCATTTACGCAAAAGCCCGCCGGTTATCATATATATACATCGAAAATTTGTGCCTCGAGGAGGACTATTCGCATAAACAGCTAATACAAAAGGATAATGTACAATAGATGGCATTTCAAAAGCTTAACCCGATCGAACAACATACGGATTACAAGATAATACAAAGTACCAACGCTCACTCCCTTTTCAAAACACAAAGCAACCCACACACATACCGGACTATATACATACGGACTAAAACCTAGCTAAACAGATCAACAGTGTATCACTCATCATCATATCGATCCTCCTCAGATCCTCCTCGTCGTCTCGAATCGTCATCGAGTCGCCATCCGAATCATCGTCCGAGTCATCCTCACGGTGGCGCACTCGACGGTCCCGCCCGCCTCAAGTCATCGCGATCATCGAGACCTCATCCCGCCGCCTGTCGGTACGGCTCATTGGCGTGTGCAAGCCTGTCATAGGCGGCAAGATAGGGAGCGGTGGGTGTATGGGGTGTCCAATCGACAATGGGAAACACCGGCATCCCTAATGCTCGGGCCGAGACGCCTCTCTACTCTGCAAGCCCGCCTCGCCCTCCGTGAACTGGCACTACCTGGGTCCACTCGACGAGGTACCTCCAAGTAAAGCTATTCGGTGACTCGTCACGCCACGATACTTCCTGGAGGAGTACGGTCCTCTGGCTACCCGTGAGACATCAAGACGAGGTCAAATGGCTCACAAATCTCGGTAGATCCGCTATCACCAGAAGTCACCACCATATCGGTAGATGTAATCTCCGATATTTTCCGTGCATAGTCTTCCCAACAATCGGTAGCCGCATCGAAGATGCTTCACGCCATCAAGTCTGTCACCCATGCTCGTGCGCCTCCCTCCAATGACGAAGGTAGTGCATGAGGAACTCTCCGAGATCATCTTCCCAGCACATCTGATACTCGCGGTACCTATGAATAATCTCTATAGGGGTGGCACTCAGTCCAAGTCTGCGTCTAGTGGTGTGTCGAGTCTTGGCCATCCGTCACGCATAAACGAGCATAAGACAACTAAATAAGGATAATCGATGCATAGATAAAAAAAATATACACTTAACGCTGGCCTCGCTAAGCAAAAGAATAAACCGGACAGGTCTATAAAGCAGATAAACAATCCAAACACCTCGATAAAATGTATAAATGTTATACGAAATTGTTCTCATATACAACAAACGTTGTAGCTTTCCTACCATACAAAGAACATACTTGCCTAGCAAAGATAAACAAAATCTTATCATATAACTAAATTCTAGTTCTATAAAATTACGAGCTAGCTTCTACTGGCTCTCGTGATTTCTGGAGAAAGAAACAGGGATCTTTCATTCATAAGAAATATATTACAGTCCGTTAGAGTACGAGGAGAAAACCGTGCGCATTCGGAGTCCAAACGAAGGAGAACGGACCAAAATAAAATCACTGCGCGAAGCAGTTCGCTTTGCCGAGGTGAACTGTCCGGGTGGACTGTACTGATTCTCGTGAATTTTGGAGAAGGAATCAGGGTTCGATCCGTCATAACAAATAAAGTAAATTGCGTTAGAGTACGAGGCTAAAGTCGCTTGCAAATTGGAGTCCGAACGAAAAGAACGGATCCAAACAAAACACTGCGCGCAGCAGAAAAATTTTCTGCGCGTTCAGAGATCGAGGCAATGCCGGTATCGAGGTCGCATGCCGCTGCCGAGGCGGACTGCCGAGGTCAAGTGATGAGGTGACTGAGGTCAGATGGTTTGTCGAAATGAATCGCCGAATCTTGAATAATGGTCGACACGACAAAGGCGTGCTCGGCGTAATCGAGGTCGACATCAAGTGGATTTGCCGAGGCGAAAATACGCGCCATGAATTGTCGAGATGCAATCTTCAAACTCGAAGTGGATGTCGAGGTTGACACCAAATAAACTCCCAGGTCGATGCTGTGGTGAATCAATTGAAGTCGCGCAATGTCGAGGCGCCAACCGGTCACCAAGTTGAGGTAAACTCGGGTCGACTTCAAACGAGGTGGAAAGCCTTAGCCTTTCAATTTGAGTTCGATTATGTTGTTCTCGAAAGAAAAGGAGAAGAGTTTGTACATTTGTCCGCTCATGTTCTTTTCAAAGAGGGATCATGCATCTTATTACGCCTATGTTCCATTCGGGATGACATAGGCATTAATCAAAATCAACATTGAGAAAGATGAATAAATATTCAATATGACGAACATAGTTCGCTTTAAACATACGCATTTCTTGCGAAAAATTTTAATCAATAATCAATAAATAATCATGGTTATTTACAACCTTTTTCATTTCATTTGTCGATAATGTTCTATCAACACAAATCATTTGTCGATAATGTTCTATCAACAACAAATCAAATTCATAATTTATTTGTCGATAATGTTCTATCGACACAAAGTTAAATTCATAAATCTCAAACCTTTCTTTTCAAAGACGAAAATAATTTATCTTTTTCCGGTCGAGTGGATGTGATGGAGTGTTGAGCTTAGTCGATGATTTCTAGAAGTCTAGTGACTCAATCTAGACTGACTTTTGAAAGAAAGTTTAGGGTTCGAGAGCAATATGCTCGATACCACTGTCACGTACCGCCTAATCCAAAGGATGATTAGAGAGAATCGAGCTTGGAATGTTGAATGCAAAACCTTTGATAGAAATAATCAAAAGATTTCGTAATAATATTTATCGAACTTCAATGATCAAACCTTATTTACAAGGCAAAAGCAATTCAACCCTTATTCACAAGCAAAAGTCATATACAAATGTAAAGGCTACGAGTTCCTTTAACAATGAGGTTCGATAATTGACAGATACAACTATCACAATAACATACAAAATATTCGTAATATGCAATGAAAGCATGTGAATACATATATAACGATATGCACCCAATGGTTCTTTCTTTCAAACATAATAAATACCAAAAGGCCCCCGACTACTCAACATCTCCGCCCATCACCATCATTACAAATTTCAATCGCACATTTAAAAACAATATGCGGTCGAGTACAAATAATGCACTCGATGGCTCATGCCAAAATAATTTATCACGCTTGAATTACTCTACCCCATCACAAGAATACCACGAGGTTTTAATTTGAAATACTGTGCTTACTAAATATTTTCTCATTTTCAATAAATATCGCCACAAGCATTTTCCACGATGTATGATCCACATCCACCACAACAATCATTCACACAATTCCTGCGCTGAGAGGAGGCCTCCTCTCACAGACGCCGTGACCGCCGAAAGCACCCTCTCAAAGACACAAATACAAAATAATCGATGCACAAAATCCGTGCCATCTCAAAGACAGATAAAATTCTCCATCATTCTTGGGGTACTTCAAGAATACGAATTCAAGCATGTCATAAAGTGGGGCTACCCAACATTATGCATCAACAATCATGGATTGGATACATACACAAAACATAAACATTTTGGGTGTAATTAAATAAATCGAGTTCATAATTATTTGCTTGCAATAAAGCATCATAAATAAATCATTTGGTAAAATTCTACCGGTTTGAGTATAGTAAACCCACCTTTACTTTTGAACGCCGATTCTCGACACGCTTCTTTTCTTGTTGCTTGTTAGCTTTCACGTCCCACCTTACGCAAAATATACGCTTAGTACATCGGCACGCTGAGATTTTCAAAGTTCATTCAACTTTGATAAATAATTTAATAATTCAAGTTTCGATGATTCTTTATACGCCTTAATACGCTGAAACGACGCGATATCAATAAAATAATTCTCATATATCGAGAGATGTAATATGATCTGGCCTCATTTTAACCTTTTAGGTTAAATAATTAACGATAATAACGTTATTCAATAAAATGATTTCAATTATGAAATCTTTTCTCACAATCGAGATATTCAGATAAAAGTAATACGCTTTTCACGTATTAGCGTATTTAACTAACGATTTCAGACGTTAATTTCAAAAGTCAACCATTTTGACTTTTCTTATTAAATTTTCAATAACTCATATTTTAATCAATATAAATCGATTTTCAATCGATTTCTTTTCAAAAGCTTTAATCTTCGATTTTTCACGAATCGATAATTTTGATTAATATTTTCTTTCAATATTAATCTTTTAATGCATTAAGCATTATTTACGCTTTTAACGTTATTTAATATAACGTTTCGTCATAAACATAATATTCTATGTTTAATAATTTAGAAAATTTTAATATGTCTAAATTAATTTCTGACATATAATATATTATTTTCGATTAAAAGGATTTAAAATCCTTAATAAAATCAATATAGCTTACGTTATGAGCTATAATTTCGAGCTTGTTATAAAATTTTCTAAATTCATATAGGTATTATTTTACACTATGATCATTAATATGTATTAATGTTACTATAGAAAAATTTGAACTCACCAATATCACTATATAGGTCTCGAAAATTCCCAAAATTATCAAATAACTTCCTAAAATTATAATTAAATTATAGAAGGCTCTAACCTTAATTTATAACATAATTATAACCTAAAGTCCATCATATTAAATTTCTACATTAATAATTATATTGTTCAAGGTCACGGTTTCATCCCAACTCAAACCAAACATTTTATTAAATTTAATTAAATTACACTATACTTATATACTATAGTGTAACAATATAACATCTTAACATTACATAATAACAAAAATTAAACCATAGAACCCATCACTATGGTCTCGGCCTTATTGAAATAAAATAGGTACAAATGTCCAAAAATTCTAATAAATTCCTATATCACCTAATTAATACCCTAGATCAACAATATGCTATTACATTTCTCAAATTAAAAACATACATCAACTTAGAATTTCTACACATTTTCGGCAATATTAAAAACAAAGTATAGGATTTTTATAAATTTCAATTAAATCACTATAGGCTACTACAACACCATATATCATTAATCCAATCCTAAATCTTCAAGAAAATTTTCGGTACATATAACATAATTTCATAGCATGCCAAATTTAATTTTAAACATGCTATATGCTTAGAGATCATCCTAATACACATTATTAACAAACACATATCATGCTTAGCATAAATTTCATAATTATAATCATGCTCATAAAATAAGATCAAGCCTTTAGAAAATTAAAACTTAGGGTATAATCGAGCTTGTTCGATACCTAACCTTGTTAACTAGTATCGATCGGTTGCAGGATAATTTAAATTCAAACTAATTGAGGAAGGAAAGAAGAAAATGTTTGGTTTTGCTTAAGGATGCTCTCGCAGAGAGTGGAGAAATGAGAAAGAGTGGTGTGATGTGTTTGTGTGTATCAAGATAATAAATACACTTAACAAAAACAAGGAAATGAATTGCACATATTATGTATCTCTCGGCTCTCTCTCTTACACAAGACACAAATGAAAATTTGTGAGTCAAAGATGATTATGTCACACAAGAAATATCTCTTACATGTATTTACTACTCAGATAAAGTTTTGAATGAAACAAAAGTATAATTGACTCAAAATAGCTACAACCACGACCATGAAGATGAAAGAAGGAATTTTCAGATTTTATTTGTTTCTTGCATGTACAAAGACATTACACTCTATCCCAAATTGTTCGATACATCATCAAAGTGTTATGGAGTCAAACAATTCGGCTCATGCATGCACCTCACCATTCACTTGGTTAATTACTTGGTTAATGTGTCCAATGTATATCCCACTTGTATCATGAACACAACATTGCAAAACAAAATACAAAGTTGGCGTGAATGTGTGTATACACATTAAGGTCACGACACTTTCATTTCTTATGCTAAATTTAATTTCTCATGCTAATTATAGATATACATCATAACAAATGTTTTAGATGATAAATTATATCATAGGAAAAATTATTGAATTAATCCATAGGTAGAAAACCCTAATTCTCGATTTAGGGTTTTCGAGAATCATAAATAATCAAAATATTATTCCAAAATTTCTAGCAATAATTCAATGCTAAATAATATTCTAATTATATAAAATAATCATAGGAATTTAAATACTATAATTCCTTGATCATTATACTTGATTCTCAAGTCATTCTAAACGTTAACGCTTGAAACATCTCAAACGTTAAATATCGACTCATTTCAAATGGTCAAATAAAGTTGTAACCACTTTATTAAATTATTCCAATAATAATGGAATTAAATTCTAAGCTTAAAAACTTAGAAAATATCTCGAGCATTTAATTATCGATACGTAATCGACGTTGAAAATACTGTTGAAATACGTTACACATTCGTATTTCTCAATTCACATTCATTCGTGAATTGTACATAGGAATTTATTATTCCAAAATAATCGAAATCGTTATTCGATAATTTTAATCAAATTATTATAATAATATTCTAATTTACGAAATTAATATCGTAATTAGGCGTTTAAATAATCGGGGTATTACAATACGTGTGTGTATCTCGCTGAATTGGAGATAAAAAGAGAGAAAATGAATAGTGCATAGTGCGGTGCACTCATGTTTAAATAGTAAAATGTCCGATTTAATCGTTTTACACTTTTCTTCGTTTTTTGCTCAAACTGCTCAAAAATACTGGAAAATGGCTCATAATTTTTAAATAATATTTATAATTTATTGGAGCCATAATTAATAGATAAATATATCCGTTCAAAATTCAAGTCGCTCGATTTCAAACCGAGCTCTCATAAAACTCTCAACATGCTATTTTAGTTTTAAAACTCAATACTAGATTATAACCATCAAATTTTGATTATTAAAAGCATTTTATATCACAAAAACCATTTTGGATATTTTACTTTTGATTCGGGTTTATTCAGCAAACATAAATATCAAAAAGAGCAAAGATATCGAAAATCTATGACTCTGAACTCAAGACTTCTTATGAACACATATCTATCATCTCAAGACTCTTGAAATCTAAATCTTCTTCTGCTAATCAAGACTTAAGAATCATATCTCATATTCTATCTCGAATCTATCTCTATTCTATCTCGAATTTATCTTAGATTCTATCTTCTTGACACAAAGCTTAACATAAGAGTTTTTAGTTTAAACAACTATTTCTTAAGGATGCAATGCCTTTCTTATAAGCTCTTAGCCAAGAGCTAAACTCTGCTATAGGAGTATGAGTTATTACCGTATGTTTAAGGTGACCAACGAAATAAATTAGAATCGATTCAGAGATCGAAAGCTAGAGAAATAAAAAACTAGTGACTAGTCCAAACGGATTAGGGTTTCCTGAATAACCTGAACATAGAGTAAAAGATCTATAATGAATATTAATAAATTGATTGCGTTTCTAGAATCATTTTTACGAAATCCTGTAAGAAGACAAATAGTTAGAATTTTCAAACATAATTGTCCGGTCAGTCTCAAAAGTACTATTCACAAGTCAGATCAAATTCCAGTTCGAGCTAATCAGTGAAATTAATGAAAACAATCAAAATCATGAAGAAATATATTATTATGAATTTAGATTTCATAAGAATCAAATTCTGAACGAAATTCCTGAAGAACTTAACCAAACGCCGGGTATATATACAAAAAAAACCTAAACTTATCCGAATGAAATGAAATTCAAATCAAGGGTCTAAATCAATAACAAATTATTTATAAGACTCAAATTAATTATGAAAGCTCAAGAATTCGATAGAAATTCGAAGGAACTTAATTTAATCATCGAATACTATTTTTCTACGATAATTCAGAATTTGCATATCAGATCCAATCCGAACTTCATGAAATTATATAAACTATGAAATAACTCCTTTTAAGGCTATTTAAGAGAATGAAACCTTAAGGTCCTGAGAAATCAACCGAAATCACGATAAAACTTAAAGAACTGGTATTAACCTACCAAATCGGGAAACTTTAACTAGTCCACACTCAACTACCATGAAGGACAGCCATAAGGGCAGCCCTAGCTTCATTAATCAGCAACTAAACCAAGCCATCACTCTCTCTCTCTCTCTCTCTCTCTTTAGAACACCATTTTCTCTCTTTGTTCTCCGTTTCCTAAGCTTCAATCCTCAATTCCCAACCATTCCAACCATCAAAATAATATTTTAAGACCATTAAAATACATATTTCATCATTCTCTTCAATCCTAATGGAGTAGAATTGTTTTTATAATTTTTTTATGAAGAACCCTAGTTTTCAGCCTCTACATATTTCATGGCGTTTGATCCATCAAATGCTCTCAAGCCATGAGTGAAATATGCTTAGAAATGTATCTTAATATTTTTTTTAAAGTTTTGTGATGTTTGATATTGTTCAATTTTGTTAAATTTTTAAAATAGAAAGATGAAGCATCATTTTGTGAATGTTAGTTCATATTATTTTTTGTTGATGTGTTAGGAGTGTATAGAATAAAGATGAGAATTTTTGAAATATTCCTTCTATATTTTTTTGAATGGCCAAAAGTTTTAGATAAATTTTAGGCCATTGTTTGATTTTATTTGTTGAAAAATAGTTGAGATATAATGTTTAATATATGATGTGAACATCAGATACCAATTTTGGAATTATTGAAATACTTCTCTTATTTTTCACAAAAGGGAAAAAATAATAGAATATATTAAAGCTTTGTTTTGATATTTTTTGTTGAAAAAATAGTTGAGAAATAGTGTTTAATATATGATATGAACATCATATATCAATCTTGGAATTATTGAAACACTTCTCCTATTTCTTTAAGACAATAAAAAAGCGTAAATATATTTTAAGGTTTATTTTGATTTTTACTTGTTGAAAATAATATGAAATATGATGTTTAGAAAGTAATATGAATCTATTATGCTTTGTTGAAATTTATTGAACACATATATAATATATGTGTGAGGACTAAAATTTCAAGCATTTAATTCATATTATAAATATATATATATATATATATATATATATATATATATATATATATGGATGTTTAGAAAATAATATGAATCTATTATGTTTTGTTAGAATTTATTGAACACATATACAATATATATGTGAGGACCAAAATTTCAAGCATTTAGTTCATATTATAAATATTTAGTTGGTGTTTAAAGTTAATATTCCATGTTTATTGCATATTATATATGCGTTTCATGAAGGAGGTAGAATTTATTGAGCCTATATATATATATAGTAATTACCGAAAACTATGCTAAGTAATTAAGCATGTGTTTTAATTTTAATTTATGATTTGAAATGATATTTCATGTTTAGTATATGATATAAGCATGATATGGTTTTGTGGAATTTATTGAACAAAAATATTCAATTATTCAAAATTACCATATGTCATATTTTAACTCATGATTTAAATTTTAATTGATGATATTGACTTGATAATTAAATTCTATTGTATGATAGGAGCATAACATAATTTTATTGAAATTTATTGGACACCTATGCTAATTATTGCTAATTACTGAAAATATAGCAAAATAATTAAGTATGAGTTTGATTTTAATTGTAAATGATGATATTATGGATAATGTATAAGTTTAGAATGAATGGTATGTGATTATGATGAATGAATGGAACACCCATGCACACATACACGATGGTTGTGTATTATGTTAGAAATTAGGGTTTTCTAATGCTTTATATGGTATGTGTGGTGTATGATGTTGTATAATGTCATATAGTTATATTTATTTTATGCCGACAAACAAAACCTCAAACGTAAACAATATAGTACTTGATGTACGAGAATCCAAAAGAAATCATAAATTTTGATAACGTAAGAAAGAATTAAAGAGAATCGAAGTTAGACACAAATTAGAGTTTTCTATTAACAATAGGGTACTCAAACGTGAGTTCCTAAGTTAAAGAAACCAAAAGCTGACTTACTAACGTTAACACTCAACAACGACAATCTAATATGATCTTAGATTTAGCGTTAAGGCAACTCGATACGAATAGCGATTATATAACTTACACAATTTTGACGAGTTACGAGAAACAAACGATATTGAAAAGCGTAAGCTAAAAATTCAAACATAAAATATCAATCCTTAAGTCTCAAAGGTCGAGTTAGTATTCACATAGAACTTTGTTAATCTCTAAGTAATTACTTACGTTATAGTATAGGATAACTTGAATCATAAGTCAAGACTCCCCTTTAATTGTCGTGTTAATACGACAAGCCATCAAGCATAACATACTAGCTAGTTGCTTGAGAATATCATAACATTAGTGCCTAAATCGGATCCGATCGTGGTATGAGAATGTGTTGGTCCAACAACGTTAAAAAAGGATAACGATCGGATCCGACTTAATTAAGGACTAAATCGGATTGTATACACGGGTACGGGTGACTGTATGTTAAGGCTAGCGACCTCGATTGGTTACGGCGACAATGTATAGGTGGCCACCTCCATTGTTTGCACAGGAATGAATGATTGATCAGATATGGAACAATGTGAATGGAAATAGTCCGGTCGGGAAAATGATAAAATATTTTGATAGGCATGGGTCTTTTCAACTAAAATCCTCATGCGCTATCGTGGGCAGTTCAATGACTTTTAAAAAAAAATGTTTTCGGCAATGTGTTCACTGAGTACTTTTGTACTGAGCCCTACATTTCATATTTGATAAGGGCTCTTTTTACCCATTTATTGATGATATATTTAGATGATTCTAGATCTATTAAGTGCGTTTATATAGTCGATCTTTATGCTTTTAGCTATTTTTGGAAGATACTGCTCTTGGGGTTCTTCTTTCGTGTTTTGTAGACTTTT
The DNA here is from genome assembly GCA_036937905.1 of Salvia rosmarinus. Lineage (NCBI taxonomy): Eukaryota > Viridiplantae > Streptophyta > Magnoliopsida > Lamiales > Lamiaceae > Salvia > Salvia rosmarinus. The sequence goes on from JAODLM010000807.1 coordinate 87,931, forward strand.
CAGGTGATAATTGATGCACAAGGCATAGAAGTAACCAAAGATGATGAAAGGGATATGATAAGCATGGATGTGAAAAGTTTATAATTTTAAAGAGTATCTCGATAGGAGTCCATAGGTGCAAACGGATCGCAATTCGGAGTTCGGACGTGAGAGAACGGAGCGCAACAGCGAAGTCGCGCAGGAGCTAGCGAAGTACCTCGCGGCCGCGAGGAAGGCCGCGAGAAAGTGTCCAGAACGCCCTGAAGCTCGCGGCATGAGCTTGGCATGAGGTGAGGTGGCTGGACGCAAATTTAGGGTTTCACTGCACTCATATATATGCCAACACATTGCCCTCGCCTAAAACTCCCCAAGCACGATTTTCCGCAGCTTTTGATAGTTTTTCATATATTTTGACTTTAGCTTTGATTTATTTTCATCTAGGCTTTAGTTTTCCATTGTTTTACATTGATTCTACACATTGTTATCGCTTTGGAACGATTTTGTCCGAACGATTTCGCCTTTTCCTGTTTTCCGCTGAGGTTGGGATACGAACCCAATGATTGTTCTTCAGACGCCGCATTATGGGTTTTATCTATATAATTTCTATTTCTATGATTTATTCGTATTTTATTCCGTTTATTATGTCTAGCTAATTTCTTATTCTAATCCTAGTGTTTGTATGATTCTATCCTAAGTGTTGTGATTCATGCTGTTGTTATTTACCTTCCAAGCATTGATTTTTGATTCTTGGTGCTTAATTATATGTGTTAATTTTTGATCTATCTTGATGCATATCTAGTTGCCAGTTAATTACTTAACAGTTTTAATTGTCAATCGATCTTGAATGCACAATACGAATAAGCCTTGAGTCGTAGCTGAGATATGAACATTCGTAAGAAACTTATTCTTTGTGATCTTTTTGGAGTTGCTTATTTTCACCTAGAGACGTAACTGTAATAGAGAAAATTAGTAATCAACTACCGCGATTGTCATAACTGAAATTATTGGTTATATATGTGATCTTTCATCTTGTCTGGATTAAAATTAGTTCATAAGAAGCAGGATAAATATACGCTGTGGGTAGGATTAATGCATCCCTAGTGTTAGTCTTTCATTCTTATTATCTCTTCAAGTGATTATTGTTTTCGTTTTTATTTACGTTGTTACCTTTGACTTTGAATTTTTTTTTTGAAGTCCCAAAACCTTTTAAAACCAAATCTGTTCTTGGATAATGATGAATTATTGTTGAGTTAGCTTCTGTGTTTTTGTGTTACAATCCCTGTGGATACGATACTCGACTTACCTTTATAGTTGCACGTTTACGTGTTAGAAAAGTGAGCGATCAAATTTTGGCACCGTTGTCGGGGCTTGTTTAGATTATATAGGAATAACTTGACGATTTGGAATTATTAATTCAAGTTGTAATTTTATTTTATTTGTTTTTCTTGCAAGAGCTGATTTCTCCCTTTTTTTTTCTCCAGGTAGTTTATGATCACAAGGTCCCAAGGACCGCTCGAATTACCTATAGATCTCGAAATCGAAAATACCCAAAGGAGAAGAAGACGAGAAAGAAGAAGGCAAGAGAATGCAGTGAATCCGAACATCGGGGGGACCTCTTGAATTACCTATAGATCTCGAAATCGAAAATACCCAAAGGAGAAGAGGACGAGAAAGAAGAAGGCAAGCGAATCCAGTGAATCCGAACATCGGGGGTGTACCTCCCGAGAATGTTGCACGTCTTCTGGCAGAGTTTGCAGAGATGCAGCGCTAGATGACGAACATGGGACTCCTCCCTGCTATAGAGACGAGACCGTTGAACTATATGTACCGACCACCAACGGAGCAGTTCCAAGGAGATGGATGGAGCCCGAAAGTGAATGCAAACAATTTTGAGTTGAAGCCGACCCTCATAAGTATGGTACAAAGAGAGCAATTCGGGAGAGGAGTGACTGAGGATCCAAATGCTCATCTAGAGACATTCTTGGATATATGTGACACCATCAAGCAGAATGGGGTGCCACAAGATACGATCCGACAAGATGTTCGATTTTTTCACGACGCCCGACGAAGGATTGGTTTAAAAGTCTAGATCGAATTGGAATTAATAGTTGGGGGAAACTTTGCGAGAAGTTTCTTTAGAAATATTTTCCGCAGGCTAAAGCGCATAAGATAATAGCCGAGATCTTCCATTTCTGCCAACAAGGAGATGAATCATTATTCGAGGCATGGGAGAGATTCAGGGGCCTATTGAGAAAATGCCTACAACATGGATTCTCCAAAGAGCAACAGATCACACAATTCTACAGTGGGCTGACACTTCATACGAGGAGCATAGTAGATGCATCCGCAGGGGGATGTCTGTTGAATCATCGAGTGGAGGAGGCCAGCCGAATTATAGAAGAGATGGCTGCCAACAGATATCAATGGCCCATGGAGAGAACGCCTGTGGTTAAAGCAGCTGCTATAGAGAGTGACTTAAGATACGATGATCTCATGGAGAAGTTTACTCTTTTGAAAAGCCAGTTCGAGATGGAGGACGTTAATTTTATAAATCAGAGGAACCGTCCTGGGGAAAATCCAGTGTACCATCATAACAATAGGAATCATCCTAACATATCGTATGCCAACCCCAACAACTTCCAAGAACCTCCAGCAGGCTTCGCAGTGCAGAATGGGATGATTCAGGAGCCAAAAAAGCAGAGCTTAGAGGAGATGATGCAACAGTTGGTTGTGAGCAACCAACAATTGGCGACTCAGCATAACGCCTTCATCAGTAGCACTAGTCAGAGGATAACTCATCTGGAGTCCACTGTGAAGGCTATGGGGAAACACATGAAGATGATGGAAAACTAAATCAGTCAAATAGCTGCACAGCTGAATGCGCAACAAAAGTCGGGCCAATTTCCTAGCACTACGAGGTAAACCCGAATAATCAGTGTTTTGCCATCCAGTTGAGGAGTGGGAAAGAGTACCAGAATAATCCTGATCGAGAAAAAGAAGAATGTGAGCTGAACGAGGAGCTCGCGACTGCGAGAAAAGAGGCAAGGCGTTTTCCCAAGAAGCTCGTGACCGACCTAGCGACCGCTGGGCCGACGACAAGAAACTGTCCAGAGAGCTCTGACGAGGAGTTAGCGACCAAGCTCCCGACCACGAGCGCAGCCGCTAAGAAGAAAGCAGATTCAGTGTGTGCCTAGCGACCACCCTAGAGACTGCGAGGGTGGCCGCGAGGCAGATCCGAGGATGAATTATCCCACTTATACTCCTCTCGTTCCTTTTCTAAGTCGGCTAGATCAGTCTAAATATGACGAGGAGTTCGCCCGATTCAAAGAGATATTCAAGAAAATTAACATCAACGTACCTCTCTTTGCAGCGCTCCGAAACATGCCTGGATATGTTAAATTCTTAAAAGATGCATTAGCGAGCAAGAAGAAGTTAGGAAAATTTGAAAAAATTAACCTTTCTAAAGAATGCAGTGCTATCTTACAGAGGAAGTTGCTTCTGAAGCAGAAAGATCCTGGGAGCTTCACGTTGGAGTGCGAGATTGCTGAGCATACATTCCCTAACGTGTTGTGTGATTTGGGAGCGAGCATAAATTTGATGCCCTTATCTGTGTTCAACCGCTTAGAACTAGGGAAGATGAAGTCAATAAAAATCTCAATGATGATGGCTGACAGGTCAGTCGCATATCCTAAGGGAATAGTTGAAGATGTATTGGTAAGAATTCGGCACTTTATCTTTCCTGCTGATTTTGTTATTTTAGACATACCTGAATTCAAGAATCAACCACTAATCTTGGGTAGACCTTTTCTAGCAACGGGTTGTGCTTTAATTGATGTGCATGAAGGTGATCTCACATTTCGTGTCAACGATGAGGAGCTCAAGATTTCAATATATGATGCCATCAAGCAACACGATAGTTAAGAGCATGAGGATTGCTATTCGATCACCACTGCCACTGCTAGACAAGTCGCACGCTTGGAGGGCAACCGACCAGTCGATGAGGATGCTAAAAAGAAGAGTTGGACTCGGCATGAAACTCCGAGTGATTCGTTCAAGTTTGGGAGGCCACTTCCACACTCAGTGGTGGTCTGCTGTGAATGCAAAGTATAAGAGCAACCACAAGTTTGGCAAGAAGGCAGTTGCCAAAACACCGGATTGATCAAGGTATGTGATGGTCTAGCTAAAGACGTTAAGCTAAGCACTTGTTGGGAGGTAACCCAATCTTTTTGTTTTTGTTTTATTTTTGTTTTGATCGTTCTTAATTTGTTTTTCTTATTTTGTTTTGTGTTTGTTTGGGGTTGAGTTGAATGACGAGCATCCGATGATGAGAATTGTTTTTATTAGATAATCGATTGCAACTGATTTTGTGAGACGAAGCATGTTATGATTATTGTGAGTATTGAGCCTTTGAAAACTTGATCACATTTTTGAAACATGTGAGACTTGAGCTTTTGACTGTCATATATTTGCAGTCTTGTTTCTTTCTGTGTGAATAATTTGAAATAGCATGTGTTTCTCTAGAACTTGCTCTGGATCTTTTTCGAGGTTGCATTGATGTGCTTAAGAATTGGAAGATGATATTAGGCATTCTTTTTTTAGCCTAAATACTATCCAAACACTAACCTGTTATTCATATTATCCTTTGATGAGCCCGTTTGAGCCTACCTTATTCTTTCATATAGCCGTGGGTTGGGTTATGTAGATAGTATGAGATTTGGCCGCTTGAATTGAGGGTTGAGAAAAAAGAAAGAAAAGTAAAAAAGAAAATAGATGATGAAAAGTGATAATAAAAAATAGTTGCTTACCCATATAAGTTCGAAAAGAAAAGAAAAATAAAACATGGCACAAGTATGTGTGAAAAGAACATAAATGGGTAAGTAGCTAGTGGTTGAGATGAGTATATCACTTATATGATAAGTGTGATGTTCTTACAAGAAAAATAACTTTAAGGTATGGAAAATTGAAATGAATTGTTAAAAATTAGGAATTGTGTCTTATGATATTTATGGTGTTTTCATTATGAGATTATGAGTCACTTAGCCTAAATATATCATACCTTACCAAAGAGCCTACATTATAACCTGTTATAAAGACCTTTTTGATCTTGGTTCTTGAGCACATATTTGAGCAATGGAGAATTAGACGATTTGCAAGCTTATGGTAGATTCCGTGTGTTTTTAAACTTTGAGAGTATACACATCCTCATTGATACACTTGAGTATTTGAGATTCTTATATATATATCCATGCCGTGAGGACTTAAGTTTGAGAAGGCTTGTGCTTATGGTTTTTATGATATGTGGAATTGAACGGAAGATGTTGTGATTTATTTCATTTGAGGTGAATCTTTTGTTGCTCATTGCTCTGAGGCTTATTGTTGTTGTCTTTCGACTAATTCCCTATCGTTTTGTTATCTTTCGTTTGTTCTGTTTTGTTTGAGGACAAACAATGCTTCAAGTTTGGGGATGTGATAAAAGCGCTTTTTACCCGTTTATTGATGATATATTTAGATGATTCAAGATCTATTAAGTGCGTTTATAGAGTCGATCTTTAAGCTTTTACCTATTTTTGGAAGATACTGCTCTTGGGGTTCCTCTTTGGTGTTTTATAGGCTTTTCAGGTGATAATCGATGCACAAGGCATAGAACTAACCAAAGATGATGGAATGGATATGAAAAGTATGGATTTGAAAAATTTTATAATGTTAAATAGTATCTCAATAGGAGTCCATAGGTACAAACGGATCGTAATTCGAAGTTCGGACGCGAGAGAACAGAGTGAAACAGCGAAGTCACGCAGGAGCTAGTGACCTACCTCGCGGCCACGAGGAAGGCCGCGAGAAAGTGTCCAGAACGCCCAGAAGCTCATGACCGAGCTCGCGGCAGCGAACTTGGCCACGAGGCGAGGCGGCTAAATGCAAATTTAGGGTTTCGCTTGCACCTATATATATGCCAAAACATTGCCCTCGCGCCTAAAACTCCCCAAGCATGATTTTCCTCCAGTTTTTGATAGTTTTTCATATATTTTGACTTTAGCTTTGATTTATTTTCATCTAGGCTTAAGTTTTCCATTGCTTTACATTGATTCTACGCATTGTTATCGCTTTGGAACGATTTTGTCCGAACGATTTTCGTCTTTCCCTGTTTTCCGCTGAGGTTGGGATACGAACCCAACGATTGTTCTTCAGACGCCGCATTACGGGTTTTATCTATATAATTTCTATTTCAATTATGTATTCGTATTTGATTCCGTTTATTATGTCTAGCTAATTTCTTATTCTAATCCTAGGGTTTGTATGATTCTATCCTAAGTGTTGTGATTCCTGCTGTTGTTATTTACCTTCCAGGCATTGATTTTTGATTTTTGGTGCTTAATTATATGTGTTAATTTCTGATCAATCTTGATGCATATCTAGTTGCCAGTTAATTACTTACCAGTTTTAATTGTCAATCGATCTTGAATACACAATATGAATAAGCCTTGAGTCGTAGCTAAGATAGGAACATTCGTAGGAAACTTATTCTTTTGTGATCTTTTTGGAGTTGCTTATTTTCACCTAGAGACGAATCGTAATAGGAAAATTAGTAATCAACTACCGCGATTGTCGTGAATCGAAATTGTTGGTTATATCGTGATCTTTCATCTTGTCTGGATTAAAATTGGTTAATAGAAGCGGGGATAAATAGACGATGTGGGTAGGATTAATGCATCCCTAGGTTAGTCTTTCATTCTTATTATCTCTTCAAGTGATTATTGTTTTCGCTTTTATTTGCGCTGCTACCTTTGACTTTGAATTTAATTTGAAGTCCCAAAACCTTTAAAACAAAATCATTTCTTGGATAATGATGAATTATTGTTGAGTTAGCTTACGTGTTTTCGTGTTATAATCCCTATGGATACGATACTCGACTTACCTTTATACGCATGTTTTTGTGTTAGAAAAGTGAGCGATCAGTTTTCTATGTGTAAGTTGAGCTGGAGATGGCGATAAGTGCAAGGTGGTGCAGAGTGGCAAGTGTTTTGTTGGTAGACCTTGAAGTCTCTCCACCCTAGGGATAGCTTCTCAATCATCAGAATGGCGACGACAAAGCCGTCTCAAAGCAAGTGTGTAACGGTTGAACCTCGTGTACAATGAGTTGAAACTCTTGCACTTGGTCCATGATCGATCGAGAATTGACCATCTTGTAGTCCAAATATTTGGCTACAATAAACTTCTTTGTACCTGCATCATCACTACGGTACTTCTTTTCTGACGCATCCCACATACATTTGGATGTCGTTATAACAATATATACACTATACAAGCTATCTTCTAAACTACCAAGTATAAATTTTTTATAAAGATAGTCGCCAGTGCGCCAGTTGTAATATGCTGCTCGGATGTGAAAGTCCATCACTTCAGCCCCCGATACGGCGGGCTCATCTTCCATCAAAAAGTTGGCGAAGCCCAACGTCGTGAGGTAGAACAACATCTTTTGCTTCCATCTCTTGAAGTCGGATCCTCCAAACTTCGGCGGCTTCTCGGCGGGCGGCATCATCCTTGCGGTATGAACAGGCATCGAGATCGATCCATAACTGGATCCACCAGCACCACTTGAAGTGTGCTGAAACATGGAACTCGAATGAGAACCACCGGTGTTAGATCCTATGGATCCAACAATGACCAACGAAAAGTGCGATCGTCGAACCAAAGGAACCACTAAAGTGGAACCAATTGTTGAACCACTAAAAGTGGAACCAACAGTCGACCCAAAGGGTCCAATGGTTGACCCTGAAGGCATCGAACCAAACATGACCGTAGCCATTGTGCTAGAATTGGCCGCAACAGTAGAGGCAGCGGCAGTGGCAGGAACAGTCGACATATCCAAGCAAAGGTTTAATTTTGAAAGTTTTTAAGTTAATTTAAAGTCTCAACTCCTTGGCAAGTATATCTCGTCTTGCGATTGTTGGAAAATGTACATAAAAGTACAAAAACATACCGGGCGTATTACATCTCGAAAACATAAATGTAGGAGATCAAACTAACAATGAATTTGAAACAGAAGTAAATACAATAGAAACTGGAAAGACCGTAGACTGATGCCGAGTCGAGCAGGCCTCTTTCAGCAAGACGAGATATGCCTCGGTAGTGCTCTCAGTTCTAGCGTATCGTCCCCAAAGATGAAAAAGCGTCTCGTAGGTGGCAAAGATCGCAGATCAACGAGCTCCACGAACTAGGCGGAGGTGAGGGCGGAGACTTGGACACAAGTATGTATGCAGTGAGTGCTCTCGGGAATGCTGGAATGCTTTAGATAGTAGGTGGCTAATGCTAGGGAGACATGTCCTATTTATAGGCGCCGTCCCCTCATGTGGGAGCATGTCGAGTCAACACCGCATCGATGTGGGTGTTACAGTTATGTCCCCATTGAGTGCATGGGGTTTGCGCGGTTTTCGAGACAAGGTGGGAGTTACACCACGCTTCCGCAGAGCCATCATGTCGGGACGCTACAAGCGCTACGACAAATTTAGACAATGCGTGCGCCCAGGTTCATGGACGATCCGCACGCTCTTCAAGTGCACAACAGGCCCAATGGATTGGGCCACACGAGTTGGGCCTCAGACCAACTCCATCTTTGGCCTCGATCAAATATTGATCCAAAATGTACGGGCAATGGGCCACGTAACTAGGCCCACGAAGCAAGCTCACGAACAAGCCCAAAGACCAAGATCCATGATCCACGAAACCGAAATTGGGCCGAGCCGGACCCGGGCCCGGGCCCGACGGCGCGCGTGTGGGCTTTTCCAGCCCATCACTTGTGCATACAATTATACTAAGTGTTCAATGGACCACTTATATAGACAATTAATGAATGTACATTAATCAATGTGAGATAAGGATTAATTAATCCATGCTTATCCCCTTAAACACATAACTTCAAGTTTAAGTGACCAACTTTGATCCATTATTTCTCACTCACCGAAAATCGGATTTGAGAATATGAATACACCATGCTCATCTACTCGAAACGTAGATCGATCCTATGTCATTTAATTTCACAAAATTAAACGTTACGTCACTCAAAATCTTGGTCAAAGTAGCTTCCTGGCAACTTGACCACTTATATAATAAATATATATTTATCCATTGATTTCCAACAATATTTGATTTCATTGGTGATCAGGTTTTTCTCTCTCTCTCTCTCTCTCTCTTTGTTGGGGAGGGGGGGTTCTGCTTTTGGGATGCTAGAATTCATTATGATGATTTGTTTGTTTTAGGAACATGGATTTCATTTTAGAATAATAATTTATGTGTGTGCTTACATTAATGAAATTGTTACTTTGAGAGGTGAACTTTGAATTTAATAGTGTGGTCCTTTTTATGTAGAGGAGAATTAAGTCCTCGGGAATTAATGGAACAAATTCCTTGTTAGCTCTCTACGAAATGCTGGAGTAGCAAAGGGCTTCCAAATACATTTTAGGCTAAAGCATTACTAACAAATAACCAATCTGCAACGAATAGGGAAACGTAGTAATGCTATGATTGCCCAATGTCGAATACTGGTAACAATATCAGCACAAGAACGTTCTCCTGTGGGATTGATTCAGTGAAAGATGATTCAATAAAAGACACTTGCTTAAGCTAATAGATCTCTCTAGAATTGTCAATAGTATAGAAAGGGCAACCAGTATAGCTATGATTTTTCCATAGCAACTTTGAAGCAATATGAAGTTTGACAAAAAAGTTTTATCACGTCACATTTTGCATCGTTTACGTGTTAAAATGTGACTTGAAAACGCTGAAGGAAGCTCGCGACCTTAACTCGCGACCGGAGCTCGCGAGGAGAGGTCGAGAGGCGAAACAATGCAGATTCCGTCTTTGCTCGCGACCGGAGCTCGTGAGGCGTGTGATTTCAATGGTTTTATGCAGACGTTTTCTTCTTGTTCCAGAGTTCAGTTTTTCATTGTTGTTCTTCACGCAAATTCACTCCCAAAATCTGTAATCTGTACTTCTCATCTCCGAGTTAATATAATCTATTCTCCGGTTCTACCCGTGGATGTAGCCAACACAATGTTGGTGAACCACGTATATCTTCGTGTTGATTTTTACGTTTTACAAATCTGATTTCTGTTTATCTTTTGATCTACAATCCTATTCCGACTCTACAAGTGGTATCAGAGCTTTCCAAGTTCCTTTCCGCGCTGTTAGGATTTATGCTCCGTTCAAAAATATGTCTACGTTTAACGTAAAAGTCGACAAGTTCACCGGGAGAAATAGTTTTGTTCTATGGCAGATCAAAATGCATTCGTTGCTCAAACAATAAAATTTGTGGGCTCTGCTATCCGATAAACCGAGAGGAGAAGTTGATGATGTCGGTGGGATGCTGCGGAGGAAAAGGCTCACCGACTATCATGTCGTATCCGTCCGATGACGTGCTCATCAAGTTGTCGATCGTGAAACGCCCATCGGTCTCTGGAAGATGTTGGAGAGCTTGTACATGACAAAGTCTTTAACCAACAAGTTGCCATCAAGCAACGCCATTCCGCTCACGTATGTCTGGGAAGGTACATCTCACGGGATCATCTTGATACATTGAATAAGATTTTGTTAAACTTACGAAATATTGATGTTAAAGTTGATGATGAAGATGTCGCTTAATTTTGTTGGTATCATTGCGCCTCATATGAGAATTTTGTTGAGTCCTTTATTACGGGAAAGATAATTTGTCTCTAGAAGAGGTTCGGTCTGCTCTTCACAGTAGGGAAGATCGTCAACAGGCATCTGGTTCAGGTTCTATTATAGAAAATCAGGCATCCGGTTTGAATGTTACGGGTAAAGGGTATAAGAAGTTTGTCAAGAAAAAGAAGTCGAACTATAAAATTTACAGAGGTCCTAAATCCGATGATATTTGTCACTACTGTAAAGAACTAGGACATTGGAAAAATTATTGTCCTAAGAAGAAGAAGCATCAACAGGAGAAAGGTACCGGTACCAGGTGGTCTCAGAGTGTGTACGAGAATGACGGGAATTCTGAAGAAGATCTTGCTCTGGTTGCTGATGAACTATCACACCACAATGGTGTATGGGTTCTAGATTTCGGGGCATCCTACCATATTTGTCCTAGCAGGGAGTCTTTCTCGACTTATGAGCAGGTAGATGGTGGAAATGTTACTATGGCCAACAGTGTTGTCTGCAAAGTTGTTGGGATTGGCTCAATCAGTATCAGGACACATGATGGGGTTTTATGCACCTTGAACGACGTTCGACATGTTCCACAGATGACGAAGAATCTGATATCTCTTAGTCTACTTGATAGCAAGGGTTTCAGTTTCAAGGGCGAAGGTGGAGTCATGAATATTTATCAGGGTTCAAAGGTGGTTCTCACGGGCTTGAAGCGTGGAACCTTATATTTCTTGAGAGGTTCTATCGTGACAGGTTCTGTTTCTGTTGCATCATCTGAGGTTCAGGCTAAGGATATGACCCGACTGTGGCATATGAGGCTTGGGCATATGGGAGAGAAAGGGATGCAAATTCTGTCGAAGCGGGATCTTCTATCTGGGCATCAAGTGCAGAATCTTGAATTCTGTGAACTTGCGTCTTTGGGAAGCTCCACAGTACCAAATTTTCAAAGAAGGGTGTTCATCGCATCAAGGATTCTTGATTACATCCATATGGATTGTTGGGGTTCGTCTCGAGTTGAATCTATTGGAGGCGCAGATACTTTGTATCTATGATTGATGATTACTCAAGAATGACTTGGGTGATTATGATGAAACATAAGAGTGAAGCTTTCAAGCGGTTCAAGCAAAGGAAGGCCTTAGTAGAGAATCGACCGGAAAGAAAATCAAGAGACTCGAATCGATAATGGTTTGGAATTTGCTCACCGAGTTCAACGAGTTCTGCAGGATGAGGCATTGCTCGTCATCACACCATCGTGAGATACACCGCAATGAATAGTGTGGTAGAACGTATGAATCGACATCGTTGGAGAGCGAGATGAATGCTCTCTAATGCCGGTTTAGCAAGAAGGTTTTGGGCGAAGGTGTAAGCATGACGTGCTATCTCGATCAACCGTGGCCTCACATGCGGCATTGGATCGCAAGACACCCTATGAGGTATGGTCCGTAAACCGCAGATTATATCGTGTTAAAGCATTTGGTTCTCTTGTATTATCATGTAAATGAGGGAAATTAGAACCACGTGCTAAGAAGGGTATATTTGTGGGTACGGGATGGAGTTAAGGGTTATAGAATTTGGTCATCTTCCGAGAGTCGAGTCATACCGAGTCGAAATGTTTTATTTGATGAAAATTATATGCTTAACCCCACCGCTGCTTCATTGTTGTAGAAAATTGTAGTAGTGTTGATAAATGTTCAACCAAAAGTATACTTTCAATTGACTCGCAATCGTACGAGGTGTTATAGTAGGGAAAGCTAACCCTAGTCATCTCTCAAGGAAAACTTAACAGGGCGATTGTTCATGTCATACACAGAAAACGATTAAATCCTAAACATTTGAACATGCAAGAAATGAAATACGAGAAATAAACAGCGATCCTAAGCCAGGGGTTGTCAATCCCAAGCTATACTAATAAAGCAATAAATCTAGACTAGGGGTTGTCAATCCCTAGTTGAACTACGAAAGCGATAAATCAAAAGCGGTAAATAAAAGCATATGCAATCATATTATTCATAGGGTTTGTCAATCCCTAATCTAAATCTAATTGCAAATAAACGAAAGCAGGAAATCATGAAGCGATATAAATCAACGGAACATGAAAACAATCCACTGTCACTATGGAATTGAATTCAACATAAATCATCAAATAATAATACTCTGAAATTAAATCCGAGAAAACTAATAAATCCAAAGCATAAATTGAATAAAGATAAAATGATAAACTAAATTATTCAATCGATTAAATGAGAACAGAAATTAAAACTAAGATTGTATCTGTAATGTTGCTCAAGAAATGCCGTGAAATTAAGAACGGCCGCCAGCTGCGCGGAGAGAAAACCCAAAATTGAAGACTCCGAATCGGCGACCTAATGCGCGCATATATATAAAAATAAAGGTGAGCGCGGTTCGATCGAGCGACGCTTGGAAAACGTTTCGCTTCAACTTGAGCGCCGGTTCGAATGAACTCGAGAAGGTAAGGCGAGGCGTACGAGGCGAGGCTACCGGTCGACGGCGATGGAGGCTAAGCGCTGGCGGCGGAAGCGGCGGTGAGAAGGTGGCTGGCTGGTGAAGCCAGCGCCACGGACGGCGCGGGGTGCTTGGCGTGATGAATCGCTCGAGGCCTGGCGCGGGTGGAGAGGCCGAGGCGACCGGGGACGTGCATGGCCGGGCTGGCGCAGTGGACGGGCGCCGATTGCGCTTTGGGTGAGCGGGTGGCGGGCGATTTAACGTGTTTTGTATGATTTTGTGATGATTCTTGGTACTGCTTTTACATGTCAATTTTAATGGTTTATCCTATTTATGCCGTTGGTTTGATTATTATTTATCGATTCGGACTTATTTAGTTCGTGTTGATGTTTTGTAGAAATGGCATCAAATAGGGTGAAATGAATAAGTACAAGGATGAAGTATATTGAAGAGCATTTCGACGAGTCCGCTGCTAAAACGGATCCTAATCGGGTTTCAATCGAGGAGAACAGGATGAATAATCAAAGTCGCACACGCGGCGACGTGGCACGCCACGCCCGCTCGGCCCGCCGCACGCCCACACACAGCCGCCCTGCGCCACGCGCCAAGACGCCGCATGGCGCTAGCTCAGAGCCAGCGAAGGCCGCTCATTGTGAACGCCGATTCACAAATTTACCGCCGCTCATTATCATCCGTGCTCACCATCTCGCCGCCTGCGCGCGCAGATCGCCAACTCGCCCGGTATGGCTGGTACCCAGCCCGCCCAGCGGTGCAGCAACACCCGCGATTCCCTCCGGTCAAGATCTCCGCCGCTCCAAGACGCCAGCGCCGACCAAGCGCCAGCCCATCTCCGCGCCACCCAGCGCTTCGCCGCACTCTCACTCCACTCGCGCCGCCTAGCGCCTATCTTCACCCGGGCCGCAAGACGTCGACGTTGCGCCCCACGACGTTTCACCTTTCGCGTCCGTGGCGGGGTGTTTCTTCCTTCCTCGAAACTCGTCGCGTCCGGCGACGCGCCGAGTCCGGCGGGTTGTGAAGTGCTTTTCATCGAGAGTCATCGCGTCCGGCTTGTGTTGCGTCCTACCGCTCTCAATTTATATATAATCGCTGTTAGGTCATCGCACCGTGGGCTCTCGATTTTTTTTCTCTCGTTTTTCACGCGCTACCGACGCTTTCTTCGTGAGTTCTTGTGCATCGACACAAATAGATAAATTCTTAGTTTTAATTTCTATTTTCATTTTCATTCTCAGATAATTTAGATTATCGCTCATGCTTTGATTCATACATTTTGTCGGAACAATTTCACGCCTTTTTGCTTTATGATTTTTATCGATTCAACTCCATAGTGACAATGGATTGTGTTCATGTTGCTTTGATTTATCATGCTTTCGCTTATTTCATGTTCTTGTTGGTTGATTGATGTTTATTGTTCATTTATTTAGTAGACTTAGATTAGGGCTTGACGAACCCTAAGAATAAGTTTGCTCGCTTTGTTTATTGCTTTGATTTATCGCTTTCATAGTTCAACTAGGGATTGACAACCCCGGTTTAGATTTATCGCTTATTAGTTTAGCTCGGGATTGACAACCCCAGCCTAGGGTCATTGTTTATTTCTCGCATTTCTATTCCCGTATGCTTCAAACCCCTGTTGGCATTAGAGTGTTTAGGATTTAATCGCTTTCTGTGTATGACATGAACAATCGCCCTGTTAAGTTTTCCTTGAGAGACGACTCGTGTTAACTTACCACGCTACGATTACATCGCATTTATCATGCAGTAATTTGAGTATATTTTAGCTCGATCAATTTTGGCGCCGTTGCCGGGGAAAACTTTAGGCGTATTGTTTGTGTTGTTTGTTTTCTGTGTTTCTTTTCTTTTTGTTTGTTTATTTTCTCCCCCTGGTGCGTGTAATTTTGTTTTTGTTGTTGGTGTCTGTTAATGCAGGGTTACCAACAGTACGAGTATGGTCGGGGCAGCCGGGGAGGAAGTTCGTCGTATTGGGCAAATTCTTCTTGCGAAGAAGGAGCCCAATACGGCTATTCTGAGGAGTATCCGTCAGGCCAGAGCAGCCAGACCCACAATCCATACCTTTGGGATCAACCACCTCCACCGCACTATGAGGATCACGCTTATGATCCCAGCGGGACCAACCACCTCCACAAGACTATGAGGATCAAGCCTCCAATGCCACCGAGCAACCATATCCTCCACCTCAAGATGAGTACCCACAACAACCACCTCCACCACAAGACTATATTCTCAAAGAAGAAGCCTCCACCCGACTCGGGAAGGTGGAACCGCAACATGATTATGGAGGCGTGATCCACATCAACCACAGCCTCCACAAAGAATAAAGGGTACGACCATCGCAGAGTATTTTACTCCACCACACCCATCACCACCTCGAGGTATCCGTTGGATGCAATGGAAGCGAAGTGTTTCGGACTCGCCACCAACGGCCGGATGTCGACGACACCAAAATCAAAGGCTTGCAAGCAAAATTAGAAATGATCTCGAAAAGCTAGACGAGTTACTTCAACAAGATGCATAGTGAGCTCCAAGCTCACCCTATGAGGCTCAGCGCACCACTGACCATCATAGTTCGTCATTGGATGATAGAGACGCAACTCTTGAGCGTTTAGAGGAACAAATGGGACTGATTACTGCTAAGTATTTTGAATATCAACGGCAACTTGCAATGAGGGAACTTCCAAACCAATCCGGTCAGGTCCAGACGGTCACTGTTCTAGTAAGTGACCCAATTATTGAGAATGGGGTGGGAGAGATATCTGACGAGCCGTTGCAGCCAGAGGTGTCACGACCCCACTCAGGTTGACCCGGAGTGAGCGGACTAATATTAGGAATAGTATTCACGGATACAGATGATTGTCACGACAGGACATATCATATGAAAATATGGAACTTAAGATTAAACAAACACTTATAACATTTCAGCTCAAAAGGAGTTTGGCCAATGTATCTAAAGGATATAACGATCGAAGGACTTCGTAGTTCACTTTATTATAATATCTAACATGAAATGAGATGCTTCGAGTTGCAATGAGTGTGTGAATACATATACGACGATATGTATTCAAGGTTATCCATTCCTAACGAACATCAAGGACATACGGCTTTTCAACACTCCTCCATCGTCAAGAATCGAGCTCAACTCGCACATTTAAAACAAACATGTGGCTAAGTACAAAATTTGTACCCGGTGGACTTATGCCGAAAACATTTTATTTCCATTGAATTACTCGCGATATAGTGGTAAGACACAAGGGCTTTATTTGAAAATGCTCGTGCTTACTAAAATATTTCCATGAGTTTATAAAAGTTGCTTGCCAAGCATTTTCTTGGTGACGTGATCCATATCCCTTATTACCATTCCATCTTGTTATCATAGTCGAAAGTCGTGAAGCGAGGCCTCCTTCTACGATCCCGCGACCGCCGTGAATTGTCCTTACAAAGACACAATCACCATCACAGTACGTTAATCCTAGCTGTATAAGCCTTCCCGGCATAGGATCCGATATCGATTTTCATTCATAAGTGGGAATAACCCATCAACATCACATCATACATGGATAGATACGATACACAAAACGTAAACATTTTGGCGGTGTAATCATTTAAAGAATTTTAACATTTAGTTGAAAAATCAGAACCAAAACAGCTTGAAAAGAGCGCAAAGTTATTCTATTTTAGTAATAAAGCCCACCGAAATTATGGTTCGCCTTTAACGCTTTTCCTTACTCACAATGTCCACCGGTGCGTCATTCACACCTTTATATAAAAGGATGCTTTAGACGTCGCTTACGTAGTTCGAGACTTACAAAGTCTATAATCAAATTCGATATTTCATATCGACGTGAATTAATTCCTTAATGAATTTAATTGCTTCTCAAACGCCAGATCAATTTAACATTTCTCGTTCTTCGATAGAAACGAGATATGTGTTAAAATTACCAATTTTACCCTCTGGTAAATGGTCCAACGTTTTCTCACGTTTTGAATTCACGACTTTAAATATGAAATCCTTTCATATCAAAGTAATGTCATTTGGTAATTGATGCCTCTACGCCGTATTTAGCGTATTTATCGAACGATTTCAGACGTTGATTTCAAAAGTCAACAATTTTGACTTTTCTTAGTAATTTAATTACTAAGTCTTATTTTAATATTAAATTCTTTCAAAATCAATTTCTAATTGATTTCTTTTATAAACTGCTTTAATATGTTTAAAATAATTTTTAAACATATAATTCATTATAAATAATGAATTTAAGGATTTAAAACTTTATTTCTATTTTTAAAATAGCTCACGGCTATTTTGAATTTTGACAATCAATTATTTTCTAAAATTGTCCATAATTTCCAAATATGTCTAAAATAATATTAGACATATAATTTATTAATAAACTTGATTTAAAAGGATTTAAAATCCTTGAAAATCTTTAAATATTCTCGTAATTATATTAAATTACCAAATGATGTTTAAAATTTTTCTAATATTATATAGTGTATTAATATACACTATGGTCATTAATATGTCATAATATCAACCAAACAATCTTTGAATGCCACCTTATTATTTAATAAGGTCTCGGCATTTTTTGAAAAAAATGCCTAATAATTTTCTAAAATTCCAATAAATTAACACAAGGTCTAAACATTAGTCCATGACATTTTTATGTCATATAATCCTTAATATGACATTTATATACCATATAAATGGTAGTATATCTCTCGGCCTTTTCACTAAGCATGTCAAACAATTTTATAAAATTTCCAAACAATTATAACATGCTTATACATTATAGTGTAACAATATAACCTCATAAACGATCAAAGACCACTGAATCATCACCATTTTTAGTATACACTCACGGCTTTTTTGATTTCAAGGGGTAATTGTTTTGCAAAAATTTCAACAAAATCATAGGATGTGTAATTCATATCCTAGATCATTAAAACACTATTGCATGTTACAAATTAAAATCATACATCAATATATACCAACACACACCTCACGGTCCTTTTGAAAAAAAATAGATAGGAATTTTTCTAAAATTCCAAGCAATTGGCTATATATTCATATGATATCATAGATCAATTATATGCAATTGCATGTCTCAAACAAAAATCATTCCTTAACATATATATATATATATTCGGTTATTTTGGAAAGAAATTAGTATAGGTTCTTCCAAAATGTCAATTAAATTGTCATGTACTCTCAACACATTATAAATCAAGAATATACCATTGCATGTACCAATTAAACATCTTATACCTACCTTTGAAATTTAAAAGCCTCGGTACTTAGAAAGAAAAAAGGCATAGATTTTTCTAAAATTTTTAAATAATTTCTATGAACTTATAAAATATCATAGGTTCACTATATGTAATTGCATGTCTTAAATAAGAATTTCATCACCCACATAATATATGTATATGCCTCGGTTTCAAGAACAACCATAGCATGGATTTTTTTCTAAAATTCCAAACAAATACTATAGACATATATAGCATCATAGATCATAATTTCATGCTCTAATTCATACCTTTAAACCTTGGTCATCACAAATTATTTTACATATGTTTCGAAAATTTTTAAAACATATAACAATCTCAAATCATCATGCTACACAATCTTGGTTCATAAAATACCCATTGCTTCGAAAATCTTTGAACAAAATTTAGACATGCAACACATTTGAAAACAAGAATACATATCTACTCATTTTCTCATCATTTATATACATGCAATAGCAAAAGACTACCAACTAAGATCATCAAGAACACATGCAAAACTCTAGGCTACTTTTCGAAAATTTCAAAAGTTTCAAGAACAAAACCAAGCTTTTGTTCAACTCCTACCTTGTGCTATGGATGGATGGAATAAAGTACAAGGTGTCTAAGTGTTATATGGAGATGAAAGAAGAAAATTGAAGCTTGAAGAGAGAGAAGCTCAAGCACATGGTCAAGCTTGGAGAGGATTTTGGGAGAGAAATGGTTTGAGAGAGAATGGAGTATTAGTGTTTTGAGTGTTGAGTGAGTGTGATAGAGAATGAAAAAATCTGAATATTTCTCCCCTATACACTCCACTCTCGGCTCTCTCTCACTACACACACAAGAGACCCTTCATCTTATAATATTATTCTATGTAGATAGTGGGCACTCTCATGAGTGCCGCACATTGAAAATCTGAAAATAGGATATATATCTATACATATAATGGAGTCTTAGTGACAAAATCTGAATATATATCATTTATATATGCATGTAAGTGTGATATAATTAAACACACATTGTTACATACATATGTGTAACACACGCTTTTATGCCTAATGTTCATTAAAATTTAATTCCATGCTAAACACACATATATACATCATATAATATAATTTAGATGATATTTAATATCATAGGTTAATTAAATAACATAAGAGAAAAAATAATTCAACTCATGCCCAAGAAAACGGCTATCGCCCCTTTGGTTAAATCATAGGTTAAAATTTTATTTCATACCATTCATAGGTATATTCACCAAGGTATATGATTTAAATGATAATTATATCATAGGATAATTAAAAGAGCATAAATTTTGAATGAAAACCCTAATTTCGAAAAATTAGGTTTTCGAAACTAGTTATGAGATTTTACTAATTCCAATGTTCAAGCATTAATTAAATGCTTATTAGTACTGTAATATCATAAAATACCATAAGAAATAATTTCCTAAAGTTTCTTGATCATTAAAACCATCGCTCATCTTATTCTAAACGTTGACGCTTGAAAACGCCTCAAACATTACGATCGACTCATCTTTAAAATGGTCGTAAATACTTGTAATCTCATTATAAAAATATTCCATTAATAATGGAATATAATTCCAAACTTGATTGCTTAAGAAATATCGTGATGTTTCAACAGTCGATATGCATTTGACGTTAAAAAAATGTACTGCCGATAAAAGTTAAAACTTTCGATTTCTTTCATTCACTAACTTCGAGTGAGTGTGTAACAGGAAATTATTCCTTGTAAACAATTGAAATCATACTTGATTTCATATGTGATTTGATTTCACGGCAAAATTTTATTTTACGGGTTTTAAAGACCGTAATTAGGCTTTTAAAAACTGCGGGTTATTACAAGAGGGTGGAAATTGATGGAGAATGGATACGTGAGGATGAGGTACTAGATCGAGCCACGAGGAGTTGTTACAGGTGGATGACCGAGGAAGAAGTGGGTGCATGAAACCGATGACACGCCAAAACCCAATCTGAAAGAGAGAGCCTCAACATGTGAAATACGTGTCCCCTATGAGGACACATGATAACAAAAGTCGAGGTAACTATAGTTTGTCAACTTCCTAATTCTCCAAAGTATTGTGCTTTGGGAATTGAAATTATCTATTTCACTTGGAGAATAGGATGTTTGATTTGAGCTTAAATGATGCATTAATTGCTTTTATCGCCCTCTCGCTCTTATATGGTTACTACTGATGCTCTGGCCGAGATGGTATTCTTGCAGGTAAAGGACTATGGATAGTCCGTTGTTGATCGGAATACGTCGGGCTCACGACGTTAAACTGAGTACTACGTGGGAGTCTACCAACGGTTTTTTTTATTTTCTTTTTCTTTCTTTCTTTTTGTTTTGTTTCGTTGTTCTTTGATCTATCTGTTGTCTCTGTGTTAGTTTTGCTCGAATTTGGGTCGTCGTCAGTAGTGAGGTGAAGCCTTAATATTCTTGTTCTGCCGCACACGCTCACATTCCAACCCTGCCACTGCCATATTTTATCAGGGAAGTATCCTCATCTATCGGCTATTTTTATGTTATTTATGTTTTGAGCACTGGGGACAATGCTCGAATTAAGTGTGGGGGAGTAAGTGAGAGTATTTGGTTTTGTGGGTGTGGCTTATATATTTTTGTATGCTTAATGTTGTGCCTTTGTGCTTATTTTGATTGTTTGGACGTAAGCTTTGTCTATGCGAGTAAGTTAGGATCTTGATTTTGTGCAATCAACTCGTGGTATCGGTCAAACCGATTTTGAATTTCAAACTTTTGGTAATATATGATTTGAGTATAATGAATTGACGAGACCGTGATTGATAGAAATTGAATAGGGGAAATTGATGTGATTTGTCCGCTAATGTTAGGGTAGTGTTAACATTGTGGTTGCTTATATACTTGTTTCATTTTATATATATAAAAAAAAATATGTGAAAAAGTAGAAATGAGGAGAATGAAAGCTCTAGTATCTTGTTAAGATTGTTGAAATGGAGGATGGATTATGTCCTCTTTCTCAAAATTTGAGAAATGGACATGGAAACCACGTTAGGAGACTCGAGTTCATCGAGTGCACCTTTCGAATATTATTCCAAAATCTGTTAAAACATTCTTTGGCTTTATAAAAGAAACTTGTTGCTAAAGGTGACCACATTAGTTAGTTCACCCCAACGGAGAGTTGGGTCCGAGCAGTAGATTACCTTTATTTATTGGAAATCAATTGTCGTTTTTGATTTATTTCAGCATTATCTTTGAATTGTAAACACCAAGTGTGGGGAAATGCAATAAGGTTTGATTGATTAGAATAAGCGGTTAAGTTGCATGAGTTATCTTTCGACTCTTATTTGTATAGACTTTGCTTGAGGACAAGCAAATGGATAAGTGTGGGGAGTTGTTTGGTATGATTTTGTGATGATTCTGGCACTGCTTTACTTGTCAATTTTAATGGTTTATCCTATTTATGCCGTTGGTTTGATTATTATTTATCGATTCGGACTTATTTAGTTCAGATTGATGTTTTGTAGGAAATGGCATCAAATAGGGTGAAATGAATAAGTACAAGGATCAAGAATATTGAAGAATATTTCGATGTGAGTCCGCTATAAAACGATCCTAATTCGGTTTCAATCGAGGAGAACGGACGAATAATCAAAGTCGCAAGACGTGCGACGTGGCACGCCACGCCCGCCAGCCCCGCCGCACGCCCGCACACACGGCCGCCTAGCGCCCACGCCACGCACGCCGACAACCGCTAGCTCAGAGCCACCGAAGGCCGCCATTGTGAACGCCAACACAATTTACTCGCCTGCTCATTATCATCCGGCCACCATCTCGCCGCTTCGCGCCGCTTAACTCGCCCATTGGTACAAATATTACCAACGGCGCAAAGAAAACCCGCGATTCCTCCAGCGTCACAAGATCTCCGCGCCGCCCAAGACGCCTGGCCGACTAAGCGCCAGCTCCATCTCCCGCCAGCCCAGCGCCGCCTCTCACTCCAGCTCCGCTCGCCGCCCTAGCGCCTATCTTCACCCGGCCGCAGCACGCCGCACGCAAGGCCCCACGACGCTTTCACCTTTCGCGTCCCGGCTGGGTGCTCTTCCTTCACCCAAACTCGTCGCGCCGACGCGCCGAGTCCGCGCTGGGTTGTGAAGTGTTTTCATCAGAGAGTCATCGCGTCCGGTCAGGTTGCGTCCGGCGCCGCTCTCAATTTATATATAATGCGCTAGGTCATCGCACTGTGGGCTCTCGATTTTTTTCTCCGTTTTTCACGCTGCCAGACGCTTTCTTGAGTTCTTCAGCATCGACACAAATAGATAAATTTTAGTTTTAATTTCTATTTTCATTTTCATTCTTGATAATTTAGATTATCGCTCATGCTTGATTCATCTGCTTTGCTCGGAACAATTTCACGCCTTTTTGCTTTATGATTTTATCGATTCAACTCCATAGTGACAATGGATTGTGTTCATGTTGCTTTGATTTATCATGCTTTCGCTTATTTCATGTTCTTGTTGGTCGATTGATGTTTATTGTTCATTTACTAGTAGACTTAGATTAGGGCTCGACGAACCCTAAGAATAAGTTTGCTCCTCGCTTTTGTTTATCGCTTTGATTTATCGCTTTATAGTTCAACTAGGGATTGACAACCCCGGTTTAGATTTATCGCTTATTAGTTTAGCTCGATTGACAACCCCAGCCTAGTGGTCGCTGCTTATTTCGCATTTCTATTCCCGTATGCTTCAAACCCCGTTGGCATTAGAGTGTTTAGATTTAATCGCTTCAGGTATTATACGAACAATCGCCTGCTAAGTTTTCCTTGAGAGACGACTGTGTTAACTTACCACGCCACGATTACATCGCATTTATTGTAGTAATTTGAGTATATTTTTAGCTCGATCAATTTTGCGCCGCTGTCGGGAAAAACTTTAGGCGATTGTTTGTGTTGTTTGTTTTCCGTGTTTCTTTCTTTTTGTTTGTTTATTTTCCCCGTGCGTGTAATTTTGTTTTTGTTGTTGGTGTCTCTTAATGCAGGTTACCAACAAGACGAGTATGGTCGACAGCCGGGGAGGAAAGTTCGTCAGATTGGGCAAATTCTTCATGGGAAGAAGCCCAATACGGCTATTCTCGAGGAGTATCCGCGTGCCAGAGCAGCCACCTACAATCCATACCGATCAACCACCTCCACCGCACTATGAGGATCACGCTTATGATCCCAACTGGGACCAACCACCTCCACAAGATTATGAGGATCAAGCCTCCAATGCCCACCGGAGCAACCATATCCTCCACCTCAAGATGAGTACCCACAACAACCACCTCCACCACAAGACTCATATTCTCAGCAGAAGAAATTTCCACACCGACTCGGGAAGGTGGAACCGCAACATGATTATGGAGGTGTGATCCACATCAACCACAGCCTCCACAAAGAACAAGGGTACGACCATCGCAGGAGTATTTTACTCCACCACACCCATCACCACCTCGTGAGGTATCCGCTGATGCAATGGAAGGTATGTTTCGCACTCGCCACCAACGGTCGGATGTCGACGACACCAAAATCAAAGCGCTTGCAAGCAAAATTAGAAATGATCTCTCAAAAGCTAGACGAGTTACTTCAACAAGATGCAACAGGGGAGCCCAAGCTCACCCTATGAGGCTCAAAGCGACCACCCACCATCATAGTTCGTCATCGATGATAGAGACGCAACTCGAGCGCTTAGAGAACAAATGGGACCGACATCGCTAAGTATTTTCAATATCAACCAACTTCAATGAGGGAACTTCCAAACCAATCCGTCAGTCCAGACGGCCATCGTTTCAGTAAGTGACCCAATTATTGAGAATGGGCGGGAGAGATATCGACGAGCCGCAGTAGCCAGAGAGGTGTCACGACCCCACTCAGTCAATCTTGTTTGAGCGGACTAATATTAGGAATAGTATTCACTGACATGTATGATTGTCACGACAGACATATCATATGAAAATATGGAACTTAAGATTAAACAAACACTTATAACATTTCAGCTCAAAAGAGTTCGCCAATGTATCTAAAGGATATAACGATCAAGGACTTCGTAGTTCACTTTATTATAATATCTAACATGAAAACGAGACAGCTCGTAGTTGCAATGAAGTGTGTGAATACATATATATTTATATGTATTCAAGGTTATCCATTCCTAACGAACATCAAGGACATACGGCTTTCTCAACACTCCTCCATCGTCAAGAATCGAGCTCAACCTCGCACATTTAAAACAAACATGCAGGCTAAGTACAAAATTTGTACCCAGTGGACTTATGTCAAAACATTTTATTTCCATTGAATTACTCGCTAATATAGTGGTAAGACATGGTTTTATTTGAAAATGCTCAGGCTTACTAAAATATTTCCATGAGTTTATAAAAGTTGTCACAAGCATTTTCTTGTGACGTGATCCATATCCCTTATTACCATTCCATCTTGTTATCATAGTCGAAAGTCGTGAAGGAGGCCTCTTCACGATCCCGTGACCGCCGTGAATTGTCTTACAAAGACACAATCACCATCACACACGTTAATCCTAGCTGTATAAGCTCTTCCAAGATAGATCCGATATCGATTTTCATTCATAAGTCGGAATAACCCATCAACATCACATCATACACGGATAGATACGATACACAAAACGAAACATTTGGCAGTAATCATTTAAAGAATTTTAACATTTAGTCGAAAAGTACTGTAACCAAAGACAGCTGAAAAGAAAGAAAGAAAGTTATTCTATTTTAGTAATAAAGCCCACCGGAAATTATGGTTCGCCTTTAACGCTTTTCCTTACTAAATCAATGTCCAGTCGGTGCGCGTCATTCACACCTTTATATAAAAGGATGCTTTAGTACGTGCTTACGTAGTTCGAGACTTACAAAGTCTATAATCAAATTCGATATTTCATATCGACGTGAATCAATTCCTTAATGAATTTAATTCGCTTTCAAACGCCAGATCAATTTAACATTTCGCTCTTCGATAGAAACCAGATACGTGTTAAAATTA
The DNA here is from genome assembly GCA_036937905.1 of Salvia rosmarinus. Lineage (NCBI taxonomy): Eukaryota > Viridiplantae > Streptophyta > Magnoliopsida > Lamiales > Lamiaceae > Salvia > Salvia rosmarinus. The sequence goes on from JAODLM010000807.1 coordinate 113,369, forward strand.
CCAATTTTACCCTCTCGTAAATGGTCCAACGCTTTCACGTTTTTAATTACGACTTTAAATATGAAACTTTCATATCAAAGTAATGTCATTTGGCACTGATGCCTCTTACGCCGTATTTAGCGATTTATCGAACGATTTCAGACGTTGATTTCAAAAGTCAACAATTTTGACTTTTCTTAGTAATTTAATTACTAAGTCTTATTTTAATATTAAATTCTTTCGAAAATCAATTTCTAATTGATTTCTTTTTATAAACTGTTTTAATATGTTTAAAAATAATTTTTAAACATATAATTCATTATAAATAATGAATTTAAGGATTTAAAATCCTTATTTCTATTTTTAAAATAGCTCACGGCTATTTTGAATTTTGACAATCAATTATTTTCGAAAATTGTCCATAATTTCCAAATATGTCTAAAATAATATTAGACATATAATTTATTAATAAACTTGATTTAAAAGGATTTAAAAATCCTTGAAAATCTTTAAATATTCTCGGTAATTATATTAAATTACCAAATGATGTTTAAAATTTTTCTAATATTATATAGTGTATTAATATACACTATGGTCATTAATATGTCATAATATCAACCAAACAATCTTTGAATGCCACCTTATTATTTAATATGTCTCGGCATTTTTGAAAAAATGCCTAATAATTTCTAAAATTCCAATAAATTAACACAAGGTCTAAACATTAGTCCATGACATTTTTATGTCATATAATCCTTAATATGACATTTATATACCATATAAATGGTAGTATATCTCGGCCTTTTCACTAAGATGTCAAACAATTTTATAAAATTTCCAAACAATTATAACATGCTTATACATTATAGTGTAACAATATAACCTCATAAACGATCAAAGACCACTAATCATCACCATTTTTAGTATACACTCACGGCTTTTTCGATTTCAAGGGTAATTGTTTTGCAAAAATTTCAACAAAATCACAGGATGTGTAATTCATATCCTAGATCATTAAAACACTATCGCATGTTACAAATTAAAATCATACATCAATATATACCAACACACACCTCACGGTCCTTTGAAAAAAAATAGATAGGAATTTTTCTAAAATTCCAAGCAATTGGCTATATATTCATATGATATCATAGATCAATTATATGCAATTGCATGTCTCAAACAAAATCATTCCTTAACATATATATATATATATTCGTTATTTTGGAAAGAAATTAGTATAGGTTCTTCCAAATGTCAATTAAATTGTCATGTACTCTCAACACATTATAAATCAAGAATATACCATCAGCATGTACCAATTAAACATCTTATACCTACCTTTGAAATTTAAAAGCCTCGGTACTTAGAAAGAAAAAAGGCATAGATTTTTTCTAAAATTTTAAATAATTTCTATGAACTTATAAAATATCATAGGTTCACTATATGTAATTGCATGTCTTAAATAAGAATTTCATCACCCACATAATATATGTATATGCCTCGGTTTCAAGAACAACCATAGTAATGGATTTTTTCTAAAATTCCAAACAAATACTATAGATATATATAGCATCATAGATCATAATTTCATGCTCTAATTCATACCTTTAAACCTTGGTCATCACAAATTATTTTACATATGTTTCAAAATTTTAAAACATATAACAATCTCAAATCATCATGCTACACAATTCGTTCATAAATACCCATTGCTTCAAAATCTTTGAACAAAATTTAGACATGCAACACATTTGAAAACAAGAATACATATCTACTCATTTTTCATCATTTATATACATGCAATAGCAAAAGACTACCAACTAAGATCATCAAGAACACATGCAAAACTCTGTGCTACTTTTCTAAAAATTTCAAAGTTTCAAGAACAAAACCAAGCTTTTGTTCAACTCCCACTTGTGCTATGGATGGATGGAATAAAGTACAAGGTGTATAAGTGTTATATGGAGATGAAAGAAGAAAATTGAAGCTTGAAGAGGATAAGAAGCTCGGCCATGGTCAAGCTCGAGAGGATTTTGGGAGAGAAATGGTTTGGAGAGAATGGAGTGTTAGAGTTTTGAGTGTTGAGTGTGAGTGTGATAGAGAATGAAAAAAATCTAAATATTTCTCCCCATACACTCCACCTCCTCTCTCTCTCACTTACACACACAAAGAGACCCTTCATCTTATAATATTATTCTATGTAGATAGTGGCACTCTCATGAGTGCCTACACATTGAAAATCTGAAAATAGGATATATCTATACACATAATGGAGTCTTAGTGACAAAATCTGAATATATATCATTTATATATGCATGTAAGTGTGATATAATTAAAACACACATTGTTACATACATATGTGTAACACTGCTTTTATGCCTAATGTTCATTAAAATTTAATTCCATGCTAAAACACATATATACATCATATAATATAATTTAGATGATATTTAATATCATAGGTTAATTAAATAACATAAGAGAAAAAATAATTCAACTCATGCCCAAGAAAATGGCTATCGCCCTTCGTTAAATCATAGGTTAAAAATTTTATTTCATACCATTCATAGGTATATTCACCAAGGTATATGATTTAAATGATAATTATATCATAGGATAATTAAAAGAGCATAATTGATGAAACCCTAATTTCGAAAAATTAGGTTTTCGAAACTAGTTATGAGATTTTTACTAATTCCAATGTTCAAGCATTAATTAAATGCTTATTAGTACTGTAATATCATAAAATACCATAAGAAATAATTTCCTAAAGTTTCTTGATCATTAAAACCATCGCTCATCTTATCTCTAAACGCTGACGCTTGAAAACGCCTCAAAACGCTACGATCGACTCATCTTTAAAATGGTCGAATACTTGTAATCTCATTATAAAATATTCCATTAATAATGGAATATAATTCCAAACTTGATTGCTTAAGAAATATCGTGATGTTTCAACAATGATACGCATTTGACGTTAAAAAAATGTATCGCCGATAAAAGTTAAAACTTTCGATTTCTTTCATTCACTAACTCGAGTGAGTGTAACAGAAATTATTCCTTGTAAACAATTGAAATCATACTGATTTCATATGTGATTTGATTTCACGGCAAAATTTTATTTTACGGTTTTAAAGACCGTAATCAGCTTTTAAAACTCAAGGGTTATTACATCCTACCCCTTAAAAGAAATTTCATTCCAAATTTTTATACCTTAAAAGAATAACTGGGTACTGCTCCTTCACGTATCTTCTAGCTCCCACGTAGCTTCTTCTTGTCCGTGGTAATTCCACAAGACTTTGACCAAATAAATCGATTTATTTTCAATTGTTGAACTTTATGGTCTATTATTGCGACAGCTCTTCTTCATAACTCATGTCTCGAATTTAGAACTACGCGCCTCGACGGATCACGTGTTTTGGATCGTATACATATTTCCTTAGTCGAGATACGTGAAAACATTATGCACATTTCCCAAGTTGGGCTGAAGAGCCAACTTATAAAGCTACGAGCCTATTCTTTCTAGATCTCGATGGTCCTATGAAACGGGTCTTAGTTTTCCTTTCACACCAAATCTTGTGATCCCTTCGATGGAGAGACTTTGAGAAAACTTTGTCTCCAACTTCAAAATGCAGCCTCGATCTACGCGATCCGCTGTAGGATTTCGCTCATCTTGAGCTTCCTCGATTCTTTCGCCTAACTGCTCTGGACGATTTCAATAATTTCATTTATCACTCCGGCCCTACTATTTTCCTTTCACCTACCTCATCCCAATAAAGTGGTGATCTACACTTCGCCATACAAAGCTCATATGGGGCCATGTCAATCGTCATTGAAAACTATTATTGTAGGCAAACTCAATAAGAGGTAAAATGTCTTCCCATTTTGCACCTCGATCCAAGATTACTGTTCTCAAAGATATCTTCTGTGGTTTGATTGTCCTTTCTCGATCGTCCATCGCTTTGTGGGTGAAATGTCAGATCAAGTTTAACTTTGTTCCCAATTCCTTTTGTAGGCTCATCCAAAATTTCGATGTAAACTTGGAGTCTCTATCTCGATGTAATGGATTTTGGTACTCCATGTAGCCGTATCACTTCCTTTACATATATTCGCTAATCTATCACCCATATGTATTTTGAATTGGTAAAAGTGAGCGACTTGGTGAGTCTATCCACTATTACCCATATGGTCGTGTTTCCTTTCCTAGACTTGGGTAAATCAGAACTAAATCCATCGTTATTTCATCCCACTTCCATTCTCGGTATACCCAACGGTCAGAATTCCCGTAGGGCCGCTGTGTAAAGCTTTTACTGCTGGCAAACAAGGCAATGTTCTACGTAAAGAAGTTATGTCTTGTTTCATGCCTTCCCACCGTAACTTTTCTTTTAGGTCTGGTACATCTTCGCATCGCATGGGCGGGCGGTATAAGGTGTATCATGAGCCTCACTCATTATGTCGTTCGAATCTCAAAGATCATCAGAACACACATTCTTCCTTTCAACATTAAACATTATCTCGATGCTTCCCGAAATTTTCCACCCGCCAGCTCTCACTCTTCCTCTTATCTTTTCCAACTTTTCCTCAATCCTTTGTCTTTCAATGATCCTTTTCTTAGATTAGGTGTCATGCGAGTGTAGCAATACAATTCCCGATCGCTCGGCCGTTTAATCAATTCGATTCTTAATTTGCTGAACTCTTCGACAAGTTTATCTTCTTGTGTCAAGAGATATCCCAAATGAGTTTGATTTTTACGACTCAAGGCCGCCACTACATTCACTTTACTCGGTGATAGTTAATACCACAACGAATCTTTTACTAGTTCGAGCCATCTTCTCTCGCCTCATGTTTAGATCTCTTGCTTGAAAAGTATTTCAAACTCTTATGATCCAGATAGATTTCGTGATCTCACCGTAGAGATGATGTTCCATATTTTCAAAGGTATGAACCATCCGCTAATTCTAATTCACGTGTTGGGTAGTTTAGCTCATGTGGTCTGTTGTCGGACGCTGTGATGTTATTACTTTTCCTTCTCGCATCAAAACGCATCCTAGTCCGCTCTTCGAGGGCCAAGATAAACCACATACTCCTTATCCGATTCCTAACCGCCAATACCGTGCACTTGTTAACTTTTCTTCGAGTTCTCGAAAACCGCCTCACATTCCTCACCAAGTGTACTTAACTCCTTTTCAAGTAGTCATATGGTCTGCTATTTTGAGAATCCTCAATGAATCTCCTATAATAACCAGCCAACCCTAGAAAACTTCGGATCTCATTCTCGAGTTCATGTGATTTCCATTCTCAGACCGCCCACTTTGGTCGATCCACTTTGATTCCATCGCCAGACACGACGTGTCCTAGGAACATTACTTCCTTCACCAAAATTCGCATTTGTCAACTTAGCAAACAATCTTTCATTCCTCAAAGTTTGTAACACCATTCTTAGATGTTCCTTATGGTCTTCCTCATTTTTCTAATAGACGAGAATATCATCTATGAAACCAAGACAAACTTGTCTCAAGCACGGATGAAACACTCGGTTCATGAGGTCCATAAACACAAACCGGTGCATTAGTTAATCCGAATGGCATAACTACAAATTCATAATGGCCATATCTTGTTCGAATGCGCTTTAGCTATGTCTTCGTGTCGCACTGAGTTGACGGTATCCCGACTTGAGATCAATCTTTGAAAATATGCCCGCTCCTCTCGCTTGATCAAACAAATCGTCGATTCTTGGTAAAGGATATTTGTTCTCGAGCCGCCATCTTGTTCAAATTTCTCTCGATAGTCTATACACATCTTTATGATCCATCCTTTTTCGACGAACAATACAAAGCGCCTCAAGGCTAAACACTAGTCTAATAAAACCTAGGTCCAATAGTTCTTGGATTTGAATTTTCGCCTTCCAATTCCTTTGGGGCCATTCTCAGGGTGCTGACACCGAGCCGATCCGGTTCCAAGTCGATGGTAAATTCCAATTGTCTATCGTGAGGTAATCCCGGTAGATCCTTAGAAATACATCCGAAATTCTCGACAATTTCTATGTCTTCTACCTTCGCCCGGCTTTTCTTCTCCGCTTAGGTAAACGAGAAAAGCATGGTATCCTTTCTTATTCATCATTTTCCTCGCTTCAATGCGACACAATTGGGACTCTCTTCCCATGTCGATTCCATGGAAATGCGTTGCTTCTCGCCGTGAAAATGAAATGATATTTTCCTTTCCTTGCAAAGAATCGTGGAGTGGTTTGCGCCAACCAACCATTCCTAGGATTATATCTATGTCACCCATGGACATTATGTTCAAATTATTTGCTAGAACCCTTAGTGATCCTAAGTTCAATTCTAGGTTCGAGCAGTAAATGTAATACCATAATCCTCCTATAGCGAAGAGATTCTCATATCCCGATTTGGCTCTATAGACTAAGTCCCAACAGATCTCACGATGATTTTGCTATGAAAGAGTGCAAGCACCCGTGTTTAACAATACTATAACAGTATGTTGAGAAGGATTCTATACGCGCTGTCCTGGTCGGTCCTGCTCGCTCGTTATCGGTAAAGCATACGCCTAGCTCGAGGTAATCGCGCGGGCGTGGTGCTTGCCTTTGCCGGGCCGCTGTCGTTCCGGGCTGTCGTCGTCGCCGACGCTGCCGTAGTGGTTGTTGTCTTCGTGTCGAGGTGGTTGCCACCGTTGTGGTATTTGTTGTCGGTTGCTGTACTGCTGTGGAGGTTGTTGCCATTGTTGCGGCAGTAGTTGCTGCTGAGGTTGGGGCTGAAATTGATAGCCCTCGCCGTTGACATTACCGGTTGGTTCAAACTTTACATCCTGCTTCCGAACGATCCCTGACAAAAGTTCGCGAATGTCCTTTCATACCGCACCTAAAACAGCTTCCATCGCCCGCCACGCACATTCCGTGTGCATCTTTCGGCATTTTGGGCACCAAGAGCCCTTCACGCTCTTGTGGTCCCCTTGTTGAGGAATAAAGGCCGGCCTCCATCCTCGCCTCGATTTGCCGAGTTCCCCGCCATCGTTGTTTGTTACTTTTGTTTTCAAAGTTTCGCATTGCTACCAAAACCGTATCCCATTTTCTCTTTCCTCCGTCCATGGTATTCTCGTGATTCCGACCGATGCCGACTTATCATCCGGCATTGTCGCCTCAATGTCTAAAGCTCGTAAGAGCTCAAGATAAGTCATGTCTCCAAGACCAGAGAGACATTCTTATTTCCGCCTTAACCCCGATCTAAATTTCGCCATCTTTAAACCGTGTCCACTGATCCAAAGGTATATTCAGACATTTCTAAAAGTGCGATCGTAATCGTTATCGACATCTTTTCCTGTTTTAACAAGAAGAATTCATGTTCTTCTTCTTCTCAGAACTTTTCTGACATACTTATCATATACTTCCCTTTAAAATCTTCCCATGTCAATTCTTCCATCCGCCTCCGTGAAAGTTTCTTCCCGCCTCCCACCGTAAATCAAGCAGCCCATTTAACCGAAGGCTACACATGATAGTCTCTCTTGTGTTGTGCACCTTAGAAATGTAAAATTCTCTCGACAGCTCTCATCCACTGCTCAAGATCTTCCTGACTACCTTTCCCATCGAAAGAGGGAGGTTTTGTCTTAAAAAATTCCTCTATCCCGCGGTCAGCCGAGGTGGGGGTGGTTGAGGTACGCTTGTTCCTCCTGCTCCGGAGTTCCCACTGCCTCCTAGGTCCGCCCGCCTTACTGCTCGATCTTGTTTAGAGGCATTCTGTGGTGTAAAATATATCATTAAGATCATGTATCATTTTATAACTCAATATGTACAATTTCATTTCTTTGCCTTTTAGAAACGATAACTTAAATAAAACATTTCATTCTTGTCATACATAAATTTGTTGCAAAAGCCCTCGATCACACATACATACAATTGCAAAGCACCATAGATAATGTACTTTGCAAACACAAGTCCTTATATCAAGGATTACTCACATGCTTGTTTCCAAAATATTTCAAAAGAAAAGGCTATACACATATCGCCTTAAGTGCTTTACAAAATTAAAGTCATGCACAACGGCTTTATAGCCTTACAAAATTCAGCTTCCAATCGCTCGAAGTTTTTCAAAAGCATAAATAAAACATACATAAAAATAGATAACATAATCCTTCAATTTTTTACATCAACATCACTATCTACATCAACCTCTAATCTTCCTCATCTTCCTCGTGATCCTCTTCCTCCTCGTCCGAGTCATCACCCCGCCATATACTCGGAGAGGTCCGCCCATTACTCTACCATCGGATGTCCCACAAAGGACCATAATCCACACGAATCGGATCAGAGCTGCCATGGATGGGATTATACCCATCAAGAGTACCGCACACTAATCCGCGGCTGCCCGACGGAAACTCTCAATCGGGCGGTAAAGGTGCTGTCATCGGTGGTAGAGGCGAAGTGGTGAACGCACCGATGTCCGAATATCAAAGGTGGGAAAACAGGGCTTCTAAAGTTTGTGTCCGCTGCTCCGTCCGCCGAACAAGTCTCGTCATTAATCCGATATCGTGGTACCACCGGGTTAACAACCATGGAACCTCGTGCACACCACCTGTGACTCATCACGCCATGTATACTCCCGTGGAGGGAGATAAGGTCCTCTCGTGCTGCGCCAGATGCTATATACATACGCCGTGGTCACGAACCCGGTAGATCACCTATCGTCATATCCTCCAACAAGACGGTAAATGTAATCCCCTAAACCTCACGAGCATAATCTTCCCAATCACATGGAAGTATAGTAAGAAGACGCTTAATGCCATCGTAGTCCGTCACGCCATATACTCTCGCATTCCTCCACAACCTAAAGTAATACATCAGAAACTCTCCTAAATCTTCGCCCGCACACATCCAACTTTCCCGATAGATACGGATAGTCTCCTCAGGAGTCGGGTCAGTCCTATCCTTCTCCTCGCAATGTAACGATTTCCTCCATCCGTCATGATCAAAACCAACCGCTAGACACTACTAATGTCCGATAGCGATAGGTAGCTTAGTACTGATTAATCAACTAGGATGAACTATTCGACCTATAACCAAACATTCTTAACTCACCTAGTAAACAAAACTCCTATTGCTATGCTAAGCTACATAGGTATTATAGAGTCCTTGGTTCTATCTAAAACTCAAGCTGAACTTTACCCAACTCCACTGTATTTGGGAGATGGAAAGAGATTCTGTCTTCATAACAAATGAAGTTCAGAACGTTAGGAATACGCAGCGAAAAACATGTAAAACGGAGTCCTATCGAGGAGTATGGTTAAAACAAATTTATCGCGCAGTGCAGAAAAGTTTCGCGATTATGACGACGCTTCGAGAAGGTGCCAATATCGACATCATACGCGCATGGCTGCCGCCGACTTAGTATAACCATTACGTCCACATCTTCAAATTGAGGCTTGTCGCTGAAATCTCGTCCATGATCACGCAGGTTGAAATTATGATTATGATCGCCGCTTAACGGTGATACAACATCCACCTTCTTCATTCTTCATAGTCAACGCTTTCGATCATCATTACGCTCCATTCTCGCTGCTCAAACCCGAAATTAAAAACACATTCATGCTTCCTATCATTCTTTGTTTTCTTTCATTATGGGAATATACTTCCTATATCGCTCACGCTCTTCTCAAGAGCATAAAGATTCTTTGTTATCAACATAGATTTCATAATTCATAAGCATAACATCCAAATCACATCATACTGCTCATACATAATCGTACATATCATTTTGTTTTCATACATTCATCTTTAATCATCATGATTCATTTCAAACATACATTTCAACTTAACCACTTCATATCATTGCTATCAAATTTCAAAATTTAGATTTTGAAAATTTTCATTCATAACTCATCATCACATTACAACTTTCCTTTTTCCTTTTCTTCAAAAATCTTTTCAAATTTGGTCAAGATATAAAAATTTTCATTTCATAAACTCAAATAAAACTAGTTACCTTTTCCCGCTGAGCTCGATGTGTCGGAGTGTTGAGAATAGCCAAGAGATTTTCTGTAAGTCTAGTGACTCAATTCTGACTTAGTTTTAGAAGGAAATGGGGTTTCAAAGAGCAACCGCCTCGATACCACTGTCACTAACCCACTCAGTCGACCTTGAGTGAGCGGACTAATATTAGGAATAGTATTCATGATACGTATGATTGTCACGACAGAGATATCATATGAAAATATGGAACTTAAGATTAAACAAACACTTATAACATTTCAATGAAAATGAGTTCGCCAATGATCTAAAGGATATAATGATCTCAAGGACTTCGTAGTTCACTTTATTATAATATCTAACATGAAATGAGACAGCTCGTAGTTGCAATGAAAGTGTGTGAATACATATACGACGATATGTATTCAAGGTTATCCATTCCTAACGAACATCAAGGACATATGGCTTTCTCAACACTCCTCCATCGTCAAGAATCGAGCTCAACCCGCACATTTAAAACAAACATGCGTGGCTAAGTACAAAATTTGTACCAAAGGGACTTATGCCGAAAACATTTTATTTCCATTGAATTACTCGCCAATATAGTGGTAAGACACAAGGGTTTTATTTGAAAATGCCTCAGAATTACTAAAATATTTCCATGAGTTTATAAAAGTTGTCACAAGCATTTTCGTGTACGTGATCCATATCCCTTATTACCATTCCATCTTGTTATCATAGTCGAAAGTCGTGAAGGAGGCCTCTTCACGACCCCGTGACCGCCGTGAATTGTCCTTACAAAGACACAAATACCATCACAGTACACGCTAATCCTAGCTGTATAAGCCTTCCCAAGATAGGATCCGATATCGATTTTCATTCATAAGTCGAATAACCCATCAACATCACATCATACATGGATAGGATACTATACACAAAACATAAACATTTTGGCGTGTAATCATTTAAAGAATTTTAACATTTAGTTGAAAAGCATCAGAACCAAAACACTTGAAAAGAAAGAAGAAAGTTATTCTATTTTAGTAATAAAGCCCACCGAAATTATGGTTCGCCTTTAACGCTTTTCCTTACTCACAATGTCCAAATTGGTGCGTCATTCACACCTTTATATAAAAAGGATGCTTTAGACGTCTTACGTAGTTCGAGACTTACAAAGTTCATAATCAAATTCGATATTTCATATCGACGTGAATCAATTCCTTAATGAATTTAATTCGCTTCTCAAACGCCAGATCAATTTAACATTTCTCGCTCTTCGATAGAAACGAGATACGTGTTAAAATTACCAATTTTACCCTCTCGTAAATGGTCCAACGCTTTCTCACGTCAATTCATTCACTTTAAATATGAAATCCTTTCATATCAAAGTAATGTCATTTGGTAATTGATGCCTTACGCCGTATTTAGCGATTTATCGAACGATTTCAGACGTTGATTTCAAAAGTCAACAATTTTGACTTTTCTTAGTAATTTAATTACTAAGTCTTATTTTAATATTAAATTTTTCAAAATCAATTTCTAATTGATTTCTTTTATAAACTGTTTTAATATGTTTAAAATAATTTTAAACATATAATTCATTATAATAATGAATTTAAGGATTTAAAACTTATTTCTATTTTTAAATAAATTTCACGGCTATTTTGAATTTTGACAATCAATTATTTTCGAAAATTGTCCATAATTTCCAAATATGTCTAAAATAATATTAGACATATAATTTATTAATAAACTTGATTTAAAAGGATTTAAAAATCCTTGAAAATCTTTAAATATTCTCGGTAATTATATTAAATTACCAAATGATGTTTAAAATTTTTTCTAATATTATATAGTGTATTAATATACACTATGGTCATTAATATGTCATAATATCAACCAAACAATCTTTGAATGCCACCTTATTATTTAATAAGGTCTCGGCATTTTGGAAAAAAATGCCTAATAATTTTCTAAAATTCCAATAAATTAACACAAGGTCTAAACATTAGTCCATGACATTTTTATGTCATATAATCCTTAATATGACATTTATATACCATATAAATGGTAGTATATCTCGGCCTTTTCACTAAGCATGTCAAACAATTTTATAAAATTTCCAAACAATTATAACATGCTTATACATTATAGTGTAACAATATAACCTCATAAATGCATCAAAGACCACTTGAATCATCACCATTTTTAGTATACACTCACGGTTTTTTCGATTTCAAGGGTAATTGTTTTGCAAAATTTCAACAAAATCATAGGATGTGTAATTCATATCCTAGATCATTAAAACACTATCGCATGTTACAAATTAAAATCATACATCAATATATACCAACACACACCTCACGGTCCTTTGAAAAAATAGATAGGAATTTTTCTAAAATTCCAAGCAATCGCTATATATTCATATGATATCATAGATCAATTATATGCAATTGCATGTCTCAAACAAAATCATTCCTTAACATATATATATATATATTCGGTTATTTTGGAAAGAAATTAGTATAGGTTCTTCCAAAATGTCAATTAAATTGTCATGTACTCAACACATTATAAATCAAGAATATACCATCAGCATGTACCAATTAAACATCTTATACCTACCTTTGAAATTTAAAAGCCTCGGTACTTAGAAAGAAAAAGGCATAGATTTTTTCTAAAATTTTAAATAATTTCTATGAACTTATAAAATATCATAGGTTCACTATATGTAATTGCATGTCTTAAATAAGAATTTCATCACCCACATAATATATGTATATGCCTCTGTTTCAAGAACAACCATAGTATTGATTTTTTCTAAAATTCCAAACAAATACTATGTATATATATAGCATCATAGATCATAATTTCATGCTCTAATTCATACCTTTAAACCTTGGTCATCACAAATTATTTTACATATGTTTCAAAATTTTAAAACATATAACAATCTCAAATCATCACGCTACACAATCTCGTTCATAAAATACCCATTGCTTCAAAATCTTTGAACAAAATTTAGACATGCAACACATTTGAAAACAAGAATACATATCTACTCATTTTCTCATCATTTATATACATGCAATAGCAAAAGACTACCAACTAAGATCATCAAGAACACATGCAAAACTCTAGCTACTTTTCTAAAATTTCAAAGTTTCAAGAACAAAACCAAGCTTTTGTTCAACTCCCACCTGTGCTATGGATGGATGGAATAAAGTACAAGGTGTCTAAGTGTTATATGGAGATGAAAGAAGAAAATTGAAGCTTGAAGAGGAGAGAAGCTCTCAAGGCTATGGTCAAGCTTGGAGAGGATTTTTGGGAGAGAAAATGGTTTGGAGAGAGAATGGAGTATTAGTGTTTTGAGTGTTGAGGAGTGTGATAGAGAATGAAAAAATCTGAATATTTCCTCCCTATACACTCCACCTCGGCTCTCTCTCACTTACACACACAAGAGACCCTTCATCTTATAATATTATTCTATGTAGATATAGGCACTCTCATGAGTGCCTCGCACATTGAAAATCTGAAAATAGGATATATATCTATACATATAATGGAGTCTTAGTGACAAAATCTGAATATATATCATTTATATATGCATGTAAGTGTGATATAATTAAAACACACATTGTTACATACATATGTGTAGAACACGGCTTTTATGCCTAATGTTCATTAAAAATTTAATTCCATGCTAAACACACATATATACATCATATAATATAATTTAGATGATATTTAATATCATAGGTTAATTAAATAACATAAGAGAAAAAAATAATTCAACTCATGCCCAAGAAAAATGGCTATCGGCCCCTTTGGTTAAATCATAGGTTAAAAATTTTATTTCATACCATTCATAGGTATATTCACCAAGGTATATGATTTAAATGATAATTATATCATAGGATAATTAAAAGAGCATAATTGATGAAACCCTAATTTCTAAAAATTAGGTTTTCAAACTAGTTATGAGATTTTTACTAATTCCAATGTTCAAGCATTAATTAAATGCTTATTAGTACTGTAATATCATAAAAATACCATAAGAAATAATTTCCTAAAGTTTCTTGATCATTAAAACCATCGCTCATCTTATCTCTAAACGCTGACGCTTGAAAACGCCTCAAACGCTACGATCGACTCATCTTTAAAATGGTCGAAATACTTGTAATCTCATTATAAAAATATTCCATTAATAATGGAATATAATTCCAAACTTGATTGCTTAAGAAATATCGTGATGTTTCAACAATGATACGATTTGACGTTAAAAAACGTATCACGATAAAAGTTAAAACTTTCGATTTCTTTCATTCACTAACTTCGAGAGTGTGTAACAGAAATTATTCCTTGTAAACAATTGAAATCATACTTGATTTCATATGTGATTTGATTTCACGGCAAAATTTTATTTTACGGTTTTAAAGACCGTATTCAGCTTTTAAAACTCATGGGTTATTACAAGAGGGGTGGAAATTGATGGAGAATGGATACGTGAGGATGAGGTACTAGATCGAGCCACGAGGGAGTTGTTACCAGGATGACCGACGAGGAAGAGGGTGCATGAAACCGATGACACGCCAAAACCCAATCGAAAGTGAAAGAGTCGCTCAACATGTGAAATACGTGTCCCCTATGAGACACAAGTGATAACAAAAGTCGAGGTAACTTATAGTTTGTCAACTTCCTAATTCTCCAAAGTATTGTGCTTTGGGAATTGAAATTATCTATTTCACTTTGGAGAATAGGATGTTTGATTTGAGCTTAAACGATGCATTAATCGCTTTATCGCCCTCCTGCTCTTATATGGTTACTACCGATGCTCGCCGAGATGGTATTCTTGCGTAAAGGACTATGGATAGTCCGTTGTTGATCGAATACGCCTGCTCACGACGTTAAACCGAGTACTACGTGGGAGTCTACCAACGTTTTTTTTTATTTTCTTTTTTTCTTTCTTTTGTTTTGTTTCGTTGTTTTTGATCTATCTCGCTGTCTCGTGTTAGTTTTGCTCGAATTGGGTCGCCGCCAAGAGTGAGGCGAAGCTCTTAATATTCTTGTTCTCGCCGCACACGCCACATTCCAACCCCGCCAACGCCATATTTTATCGTGGAAGTATCCTCATCTATCGGCTATTTTTATGTTATTTATGTTTTGAGCACCGGGACAATGCTCGAATTAAGCGTGGGGAGTAAGTGAGTATTCGTTTTGCAAGCGGCTTATATATTTTTGTATGCTTAATGTTGTGCCTTTGTGCTTATTTTGATTGTTCGACGAAGCTTTGTCTCATGCGAGTGTTAGATCTCGATTTCAGCAATCGAACTCGTGGTATTGGTCAAACCGATTTTAATTTCAAACTTTTGGTAATATATGATTTGAGTATAATGTGAATTGATTTGACTGTGATGATAGAAATTGAATAGGGAAATTGATGTGATTTGTCCGCTAATGTTAGGGTAGTGTTAACATTGTGGTTGCCTATATACTTGTTTCATTTTATATATAATAAAAAAATATGAAAAGAAAGAGAAACGATGAGAATGAAAGTTTCTAGTATCTGTTAAGATTGTTGAAATTGAGCGACGGATTATGTCCTCTTCTCAAAATTTGAGAAATGGACATGGGAAACCACGTTAGGAGACTCGAGTTCATCGAGTGCACCTTTCAATATTATTCCAAAATCATAAAACATTCTTTGTGCTTTATAAAAGAAACTTGTTGCTAAAGTGACCACATTAGTTAGTTCACCCCTCAACTGAGAGTCGGGTCCGAGCAGAGATTACCTTTTATTTATTGGAAATCAATTGTCGCTCGATTTATTTCGATTATCTTTGAATTGTGAACACCAAGTGTGGGGAAATGCAATAAGGTTTGATTGATTAGAATAAGGGTTGTTGCATGAGTTATCTTTCGACCTTATTTGATAGACTTCATTGAGGACAAGCAAATGGATAAGTGTGGGGAGTTGTTTGGTATGATTTTGTGATGATTCTTGGCACTGCTTTACTTGTCAATTTTAATGGTTTATCCTATTTATGCCGCTGGTTTGATTATTATTTATCGATTCGACTTATTTAGTCAGATGATGTTTTGTAGGAAATGGCATCAAACAGGGTGAAATGAATAAGACAAGGATCAAGTATATTGAAGAATATTTCGACTGTGAGTCCGCTGGCGAAAACGGATCCCATTCGGGTTTCAATCGAGGGAGAACGGACGAATAATCAAAGTCACAAGACGTGCGACGTGGCACGCCACGCCCGCCAGCCCCCGCCGCACGCCAGCACACACACGCCGCTTAGCGCCCACGCCACGCACGCCGCACGCCGCCAGTTTCAGAGCCATCGAAGGCCGTCATTGTGAACGCCACCACAAATTTACTCGCCGCTCATTATCATCCGCGCCACCATCTCGCCGCTGCGCTTTGCCTTAACTCGCCCATTGGTACCCGCCCGCCAGGCCAAGCAAAGCAACACCGCGATTCTCCTCCGTCACAGATCTCCAGCCGCCCCAAGACGCCTGGCCGACCAAGCGCCAGCTCCATCTCCCCGCCAGCCAGCCGCCACACTCACTCTCCAGCTCCGCCGCCATTCCATCTTCACCCCCGCCGTAGCACGTCGACGCTACATCCCACGACGTTTCACCTTTTCGGTCCGCTGGGTGTTTCTTCCTTCACTCCAGAACTCTCGCGTCCGCGACGCGGCCGAGTCCGCACCGGGTTGTGAAGTGTTATCATCCAGAGTCATCGCGTCCGGCTACCGGCTCTCAATTTATATATAAATGCGCTAGTCATCGCACTGTGGCCTCGATTTTTTTCTCTCGTTTTTCACGCGGCGTCCGCTTTGTTCAGAGTTCTTCAGCATCGACACAACAGATAAATTCTTAGTTTTAATTTCTATTTTCATTTTCATTCTCAGATAATTTAGATTATCGCTCATGCTTGATTCATCGCTTTGTCGGTACAATTTCACCGCCTTTTTGCTTTATGATTTTATCGATTCAACTCCATAGTGACAATGGATTGTGTTCATGTTGCTTTGATTTATCATGCTTTCGCTTATTTCATGTTCTTGTTGGTCGATTGATGTTTATTGTTCATTTACTTAGTAGACTTAGATTAGGCTCGACGAACCCTAAGAATAGGTTTGCTCGCTTTGTTTATCGCTTGATTTATCGCTTTATAGTTCAACTAGGATCGACAACCCCGTTTAGATTTATCGCTTATTAGTTTAGCTCGATCGACAACCCTAGCTTGGGGGTCGCTTATTTCGCATTTCTATTCCCGTATGTTTCAAACCCCGCTGGCATTAGAGTGTTTAGATTTAATCGCTCAGGTACGATACATGAACAATCGCCTGCTAAGTTTTCCTGAGACGACACTGTTAATCTCACCACGCCACGATTACCTCGCATTTATCATGCAGTAATTTGAGTGTGTTTTAGCTCGATCGACGCGCAATGAGCTACCGGGTAATGGCGCTGAACGAGCCACTGGGCGCCGGGGCGCGGGCGCTACCGAGGCGTGACGATATGGGCGAGTGAGCGCCGCCTTGTTGAACGCGAGTAAAATTCATGAACATGCGCCGGGTAGCCGCTATTGGGCGGCAGGCGCCTGGCACAAGGCGCGTGCGCAGCGCTGGTGGCGTAAGGCGCAGACGCTGCAAGTGGGCGTGCACGACTTTGGTCGCTCGACCTGCTCTCCTTCGTCTGAACTCCGATTTACGATCCTCTTCGCCTATGAACCCTATCGAGATGCTCTTCAATTATATCTGATCCTCGCAGATCCAATTCATCCTATTTTCTTCCGCTTTTCCTACAAAACATCGAGACGAACTAAGTAAGTTCGAATCGATAAATATTAATCGAACCAAAGGCATACAATAGGACAAACCATAGAAAATTACATGTAAAACAATACCAAGAATCATCACAAAATCATACCAAACAACTCCCCACACTTATCCATTTGCTTGTCCTCAAGCAAAGTCTATACTAATAAGAGTCTAAAGATAACTCATTAACTTTACCCTTATTCTAATCAATTAAACCTTATTGCATTTCCACACTGGTGTTTACGAATTCAAAGATAATGTGAAATAAATCAAGAACGGCAATTGATTTTCAATAAATAAAAAGGTAATCTCGCCGCACTCCAACTCTCCGTTAGGGGTGAACTAACTAACGTGGTCACCTTTAGCAACAAGTTTTTTATAAAGCACAAAGAATGTTTTAACAGATTTGGAATAATATTCGAAAGGTGCACTCGATGAACTCGAGTCTCCTAACATGGTTTCCCATGTCCATTTCTCAAATTACGAAAGAGGGATGTAATCCCATCCTCCATTTCAACAATCTCAACAAAATATCGGAGCTTTCATTCTCCTCATTTTCTTCTTCTTTTCACACATTTTTTAAGTTTTTTTATATATAAATGAAACAAGTATATAGGCAACCACAATGTTAACACTCCCTCTAGCATTAGCCGGACAAATCACATCAATTTCCACCTATTCATTTTCTATCAATCACAGTCTCGTCAAATTCACATTATACTCAAATCATATATCACCAAAAGTTTCGAAAATTCAAAATCGTTTGACTAATACCACGTAGTTCGTCAAGACAAATCAAGATCCTAACTTATTCGTGATAGACACAAACTCAAGTCCAAACAATCAAAATAAGCACAAGGGCACGACATTAAGCATACGAAACAATATATCACGACACAAAACTAAGTAAACATCCCCTCATTTTAAACCGAGTAATCGTCCTCAAAGGTTCAAAACATTAGAAGCTCAAATGACCATCGAGGATGATACTCGATAATAGATTTAATGCTACCAGAGTTGGAGCATCCACCTTCATCTCACCGATCAAAATATGCAAACCTTCCTTCCCAAATTCAAACAAGACTAACACAAAGACAATGACAGATCAAAGAACAACGAAACAAGCAAAAAGAAAGAAAGGAAAGATGTAAAAATTGTGGGTCAATCGCCACGAAGATTTCAGCTTAACGTCGTGGAGCACGACGTGTTCGGCCAACAACGGACTATCCATAGTCCTTCACCGGGAATACCATCTCGCCAAAGCATCAAGATGAACCATACAAGAACAGAGGATAGTAAAGACAACAAATAACGAAATATTTAAGCACAAGTCGAACATCCTATTCTCCAAAGAAAAATAGATGACATCAATTCCCAAAGCACAATACTTTGGTGAATTAGGATGTCGACATACCATATAGTTACCTCGACTTTTGTTATCACCGTGTCCTCCTCGTGGACACGCATTACATGTCGAGGCAGCTCTTTAACTTTCGTGAGTGGGTTTTGCGTGTCATCGCTTACGCACTCCACTCTTCCTCGCCGTCATCCCGTAACAACTTCCTCGTGGCTCGATCTAGCACCTCAACCTCACATTCCCATTCTTCCTCATTTTCCACCTTCTCCGGCTGCAAAGAACTCGCCGATGTCTCTCCCACCCCATTCTCAACAAACGGGTCACTTTCAAGAAAAGGATCACCGACCTCGACCGGATTGGTTTGAAGTTCCCTCTACACGCTGTTGTTGATACTCAACCCACTTCGCAGCAATCGCCCCACTTGTTCCTCTAAACGCCAAGAGTTGCGCCTCTATCATCCAATGACGAACTCGATGGTCATGGTCGCCGAGTCTCATAGCGAGCTTGAGGCCCCTATCAGATCTTGTTGCAAAGAACTCGCCCAGCCTTCTCCCATCATTTCTAATTTTGCTTGCAAGTCACCGATTTGGTGTCACAAGATCCAACTTTGACGAACTTATCATCCCAAGCCGGCATTTGAGGAGGAGGCAAGCTGCCGTGGTGGTACCACTGTCGTGGAGGTCGTGGGTCACGTGGATCACACCATCCATAATCATGTTGGGTTCCAATATTTTGATCGTGTGAGGAGGCCGCCGTCATGACCCCAACATCCCAAATCGGGTTGGTTATTCCACCCCAACCATATTGTTGCTCATAAACCGCCGGATATCCTCAACATGATCGAATCCAGCTCCTTCTTCGCATCGCGTAGGTGGTTGATCCAATGGGATTGGAGGCTTGATCCTCATAGAGGGCGGGAGTGGTTGATCCCAAGCAGGATCATAGGCTTGTTGCTCATAGCCCAACGGATATCCTCGTATCGGTTTAACGGGCCTTCTTCATAAGAAGAATTTGCCCACGACGAATCTTCCTCCCGAGCCTCGCTGACCATACTGTATTGTCGGTAACCCCGCATTAAGACACCAACAACAAAAACAAGATCACACGCACGTGGAGAAAATAACCAAACAGACGGAAAGAAATACAGAAACAAACAACACAAACAATACGCTTAAAGTTTTCCCGCAACGGCGCCAAAATTTGTTCAACCAAAAGTATACTTTCAATCGACCGCAATCGCATTTAGGTGTTATAGTAGGGAAAGCTAACCCTAGTCGCCTCTCAAGAAAAACTTAACAGGTGATTGTTCATGTCATACACGTAAAACGATTAAATCCTAAACATTCTAACATCAACGGGGTCGAATATGCAAGAAATGAAATACGAGAAATAAACAATGATCCTAAGCCGTGGTTGTCAATCCCCAGCTATACTAATAAAGAATAAATCTGCACTAGGTTGTCAATCCCTAGTCGAACTACGAAAAGTTTATAAATCAAAAGCGTAAATAAAAGCATATGCAATCATATTATTCATAGGGTTTGTCAATCCGTAATCTAAATCTAATTGCAAATAAACAAAGCAGAAATCATGAAGCGATATAAATTAACGAACATGAAAACAATCCATCATCACCATGGAATCAATTCAACATAAATTATTAAATAATAATACTCAAATTAAACCGAGAAAACTAATAAATCCAAAGCATAAATCGAACAACATAAATGACAAACTAAATTATTCAATCGACAATGAGAACAAATTAAAACTAAGATTGTATCCGTAATGTCGCTCAAGAAATTCAAGAATACCGATCGCTGGAGAGAAACCCAAAATTGAAGACCAAACGGTGACCCCATGCGCGACATATATATAAAATAAAGCGAAACGGTTTCGACCGAGCGCACGCTGAAAACGCTCGACTTCAACTTGAGCACCGTTCTGGAATGAACCCGCCGAGAAGGCGAGGCTGGTCGACGGCGAAGGAGGCTGTTACTGGCGCCGAGCGTAAGCGCCAGACCGGACGGAGCGCGCGGGCGCCGGGCGTGATGAATCGGCCGAGGCAAGCCACGGCGGAGAGGCCGAAAGACGTGACGATGCGATGACGCGCGCCGCGCTGCGTGGACGGGCGCTGGATCGCACGCCGGGCGAGCGCGGTGGCGGCGACGGACGCGCAGCGAGCACGGGTAATGGCGCTGAACGAGCGCTACGGGCATCGGGGCGGGCGGCGCCGAGGCGCGCGGGCGAGCGAAGGCGCCGCTTCGTTGAACGCGAGTAAAATTTATGAATGCACACTGTTAGCGTGGTTGGCTAGGGAGGCACCGCGCGTGCGGTGCACGGGCGCAGCGGTGCGCGCTGGTGCACGGGCGTGGCGCCAGACGCTGCGGCGGCGCGTACTTTGGTCGTCAATTCGCTCTCCTTCGCTCAACTCCGATTTACGATCCACTTTCGCCTATGAACTCCTATCGAGATGTTTTCAATTATATCTGATCCTGGCAGATCCAATTCATCCTATTTTCTGCCATTTTCCGCAAAACATCGAGACTTAATGAAGTAAGTTCAATCGATAAATATTAATCGATCCAACGGCATAAATATGACAAACCATAGAAAATTACATGTAAAACAATACCAATAATCATCACAAAATCATACCAAACAATAAAAATGTGGAGCTACAAGTTACCCCGATGAGTAAATTACAACCCAAGGTGGAGACAATCATCGACATACTACCACCACACAGAGCAGAATCTCGATGCTCATTCAGATGCCGAAACTAGCTCGCATCCATCCAGATGCTCGCAACGAGCATAGCTGCTCACTGTGGCCGTGAGAACCAGCGTGAAACCTCATTCGAGGTATCGGTTTGAGGATATGACTTATGCCTTACAAGTCGCTAATGAGGTCAAGAGACTAACCATCTCCAAACGAGCCATCCACATATAAAGAAGTTGTTTTGATAAGTGAGTCCTTCAACGGCTCGCCGAATGGGAGAAGAAATGGAATCATCGCCAAGAATATGACTTGGGAGCTAGTCAAACGCCTAAGGGAGAAGAATTGTCACTTGCAAATGGATTTTCAAGCAAGAAAGAGGTACCACATCTCGCGAGGGTATCCGATACAAGTGCTCGGCTAGTTCGCAAGAGGGTTCACGTACAGCCGGGGTTGACTATAGTGAGATATTTTCACCAAAGGTCATACATACTTCCATCAGGGTGTTACTAGAAATGGTGGCACATCGTAATCTTCAACTTGAGCAACTAGATATGAAGACAGCCATTCTACAAGGAATTTGGAAGATGATATTTATACGACTCACCAGAGGGATTTCATATTCCCGAAAGGAAGACTATGTTTCAGTAAGTTGAATAAGTCCTTATATGGACTAAAGGCCCCAAAGCAAGTGGTAAAACAGTTCGATACTATATGCTCAAATTGGGTTTCAACAGAGTCCGTATGATTGCCGTGGTTTATCATAGCAAAGATGATGATGGTTCCATGATCTATCCGGTTTTGTACGGGACGATATGCTCGTAGAATGCTAAGTCCAAACCGATATACAAAAGTCAAGGACTTACTCAAGGTCAATTCGACATGAAGGATCCGTGCAACTAAGAAAATTCGGTATGAGATCTATAGGAAAGATAGCAAAGGAAACTTTTCTTATCACAAAAGAGCTACATTCGTAAGATATCGCTAAGATTTGTATGTTCACCGCCAAGCCTATCGATACCCGAAAAAGAAATAATCATTTATCCTCCTCGAATATGCACCAAAACTGAAGTCGAAACGAGTACACGCC
>JAODLM010000377.1:0-101751 GCA_036937905.1 Salvia rosmarinus
GCTCACGGTCGCGAGGTCGACCGCTGGCGAAGACGCCGCCATGCGCGGCCAAGGCCGTGAGCGTGGCCGACACCGCACGTGCTTTCGTCGGGTGGCGGCGCAAGAGGCTGGGCGGCGCATGGGGCATGCCACTTGTCTGACCCGGCCCGTTTTAAAGCAGAACTTGAGCCTGGGCCGGCCCGGAACCCGTTTTCAGGCCCGGACCCGTTTTCGGCCCGAATCCAGTTTTGGCGAATCCGATCCGTGCCCGTGCACATGAGGCCCGTTTTTGATGTTAATGAAGATCGTATGCTGCGATTCTATGTAATAGATTAGGCGAAGTCAGTGGGGTTTCCCCGAGTGAGCCACGATGAGCGTTTTATTTTATTTCTTATCGTTCATTGCATGTAAATTGGATGTTTAAACTATCTGAAGCATACTATGTATGTTTAAATTCGTGAAACAAACATATTATATGTTTTCGGTGATTGGATGCGCATAGTTAGCATCTTGGAGTTGCTCAGCGTTTTCAAGCATATTTTAGAATTGCGAGCATGTTTTACATGTTGAGTTCTATAGAAAAGCATGCTAGGATTACGTGATCTGCATGGACAAACCTTTTGAAACAAAAGACTAAGCAAGTAACCCGACATATTAATTTTCAAATTAAAATGTCGAGACCTCCACACGATCTCTAACCAAAGTGAGGCGCTTTGTGAGTAATCGCCCACCACCGTGGCTTGCTTGCCTTGTTTATCATAAGTTTGTTAGATGAGATTTCTAAATAAAACCTTTTAAATCTATTGAGAATCGGGAGTTTCGTGTATAGCGCGATCACAGCGGTAAGCATTGCATTGCGATTTCATAAGTTCTCTAGAGATAGTTTTAAATGAGATAACAAAGGAATTTGGATTGGAGCGGTATGGTCTGAGTGGTATGCAAATTCTAAGAATTAGTTCTCTACTGTTAAAATTGTGGTCATTGTTAGACATCACTCGAGTACAACTTTCTCTGAAGTCGGCTTCTTGGGATGATGATGTGGTTCTAGTAAGGTCCAATCATTAATTTCATTTGTCATAAAAGATAAGTTGATATGGATTGAAATTAAGCGACTAAAAAGGTATATTTTAGTTCAGTCGAGGGTTCATGTAAACGTCCACACTGCGGGCTTGCATGTGGAATTCATTGGGCGATTGGAGGTTTCAATTAATATTGTTTTATCAAAAGGTTACCATATTATTGTTACGAATTATAATGCGATCATTTGCTTATGTGTTTACATTATCTTTTCGAGATATGTCTCTTACACGATTAACAATATGCTGCGCAAAATCACTATCCGGTCGAATTTTATCGAGTGGAAGCGAAACATGGAATATGTTCTTATCATTTGAAGAACACATGTTTGTTCTCACTACTCCTAAACCCGATGCCCTTTCTTGACACATCGACTAATGAGCAGCGAGAGTCGAGCGGACTTTGGCATAAGTCGAACAATATGGCCAAGTGCTATAGGATGACTACAATGTCCAAGGCTTGGTGCAGCATCGATCGATGGTAGGCACGCGATCGAAATATGGTCGAGTCTCGAGTAAGTTTGAAGCGATCGGATCGGACAATCCGCTTCCACACAATGAGAGAAATCTTGGCGTGTAAGATGGAAGAAAGTAAGTTCGGTCCATGAACATGTCTCCCACATGACTCATCTCATGGATAGTCTTGATCGGTTGGGATGAGGTATTGGCTGCTAAGCTTGGTTCGATATCATCCTCAATACCATTTGCCCAAGTCTTTTGAGAATTTTCGTGAATGCGGTCATGAGCAAGGCCGAGTATACACTTAATCGGTTGCTAAATGATCTCGTGGCATTGAAAGCGAGTTATGGGTAAAGGAGCACATGCTCTTGCTAACACATCTAGGGCCCAAATTTTCCGTTGTAAAATGGAAAAAGAAAAGTGGCACCAAAGGTGGTAGAGGCAAGGAAATAGTGGGAGTAATGGAACAAGAACATGCACATGCACGAGGCTTAAAGCCAAAGGAGAGGGGAAGTGCTTCAAGTGCGGCAAGGCGGGGCATTGGAAGGCCAAGTGCCCTATGCTCAAGTGCTCAAGGTGCATTTGCTTTAATGCTTGAAACATGTTTAGCGACATTCTCTACCCGATCTTGGGTAGTAGACACGGAGTGCGGCCAGATCATGTTTATTACACTTCGTGTGGTTCTTTGCGGACAAAGGAGGCGCATGATGGCGAGATAACGATCTCCATGGAGCCGCGGCGAAAGTCGAGGCCGTTGCGATCGGAGATGTTACTTTATGTTTTCGATTCAACAGTTTTAGTTTTAAAGGCGTTTTGTATGTGCGGAGTTTCGGGAAACCTTGTTCAGTTTCGAAACTATTTATTCATGGATATTCTATTATTTTTGATAGTGGTGTTTCTATCATAAGAAATGACGAAGTTATCTCGTGTTGACACATTATATAATTAAGCTTTATACTATTTACGCTAAACATAATACCTATAACTATGTTGCATCTACATCGAACCTTAAAAGAGAAAGTTTTCTTAAGAAGATGACACCACATTTCTCCTCGGCATCTTAGATTAGGTCACATCAATCTAAATAGGATCCAAAGGTGGCTAAGAATGGGCGTTGGGTAATCTCACAGTTACTGCGTTCCCGGTCTACGAATCCCGTGATAGAAGGTAAGATGTCGACCGGACCATGAAAGCGAAGGGTTATAGAGCCAAAGAAGTGTGGAGCTAGTCGTTCGACTGTGTGGATAGGTGTCCACACAAGCTCGTGGAGAATGCAGTATTTTGTCACTTTCATTGTGATTACTCGAATGCGGATACATATACCGCTCACCACAAGTCACGAGATGCTTTGAGAAATTCAAAAGAGTTTAAAGGCGGAAGTGGAGCGAAGCTTGGTAAAAGTATCAAGTCACTACGATCTGATCGCGGTGGCGAATACCACGATAACAAGTTTATGGACTATCTGGTGAAGTGTGGGATTACCTCCCGGCGCCTTACAGGGCACACCACTGACAAAATGGTGTGTCGGGCGAAGAAATAGGACTCTTTTGGAAATGGTTAGATCAATGATGAGTTATACATTGCTTATTTAGTTACGGGTATGCCTTAAAGCGGCGGCATACTTGCTAAATCTAGTACCATCCAGTCGGTCGAAAAGACCCTTTCGAGTTGTGGTTTGGGCGCAAGCCTAGTTTAAGCCACATAAGGATATGGGCGATCGACATGTCTTTGAACAAGAAGGCGACAAGTTGGAGAAGCGAGATCCGATGCAAGGTACGTTTGTTGGCTATCTGAGAGAGCGAAAAGGTGGTTTATTCTATAGTCTAAGGATCAAAAGGTCATTATTAGCACTAATGCCCGATTTCTTAGAAGAGATTATATGACAAACCATAAATCCAAAGTTGAAATTATTCTTCGGGAATTAGAAGATGATCGTATTCCACCACAGATTAGGCGAAGGTGCGAGATGTCGAGTGCAGTGGGAGGATCGACACCGATACTTGAGAAATTGAAGTGGGTCGAGTTCCTTTGGAGATACCGACCGTGCAAGTGGTACCTACCTAGCAAGTTGTGCAAGATAGAGAACCACAAGTTTCTACACCCACCGTTGCCATTGTGCGGTGGCGCCTCCGTCGTAGTGGGAGGGTTGTTACGTCGACCCGGCGATTTATGTTCGTGGGTGAATCTTGGTTTAGTCTAGGAAGCGAACAAAAATAATCGACCCATGGACGTACAGCGAGGCGATACAAGACATTGATGCAAGATCATGGCACGCGCTATGGACTTAGAAATTGAGTCCATAACAGCTATGGATGTCACTGAAAAGAACACTCTACCGGATGGCGAGGAAGCCGTATGTAGTAAGTGGGTATCTGAGAGGAAGAAAGATTCGGATGGAGAGGTTTCGGCTTTTAAAGCCGGGCTTGTGGCGAAAAGGGTACACTCGGTTGAGGGCATCGATTTTGATGAGACCTTTTACGCTGTGCAATGCTCAAGTCCATCGGAATTCTTACGGCCATAGCAGCCAGCAGCGAACCTTGAGGTTTGGCAAATGGATGTGAAAACCGCTTTTCCTAGCGGTTACCTTGAGGAAGGTAGAGACATCTATGCAGGCAACCCGAAGGTTATGTGGTGAAGGGTGAAGAGCATCTAGTATGGAAGCTTAAGAAGTCCATTTATGGGCTTAAGCAAGCCTCACGATCCTGGAACTTACGCTTTGCGAGGTGGTAAAGTCACATGGATTTACCGGTTGCTAGCGAGTTGTGTGTATCATTTAGATATCAGCAGTGATGTGGTATTTCTTGCACTTTATGTAGATGACATTCTTCTAGTTGGCAACAATGTGAAGTTGTTATCGAGCGTAAAGAGTTGGTTATCGATCGGTTTCAAATGAAAGACTTGGAGATGCGGCGTACATTCTTGGGATCAAGGTTTACCGAGATCGCGAGAGGAAAATATTGAGCTTATCTCGGGCGTCTTACATTGATCTTGTGATTACTCGTTTAGTATGCGAGACCGCCCGAGAAAGGATTTCTACCTTTCGGACATGGCGTTCCTTTATCTAAGGAAGCGGTCACCTATAGTTGCAAAGGAGATAGAGAAATAGAGGCAGTTCCTTATCTTCGCCGTAGGAAGTCTCATGCGTAATCTTATATGTACGAGGCCAGATATCGACTATGCGGTAGGCATAGTAGCTAGATATCGATCTAACCTGGACAAGCTCATTAATTTGCTGATAAGCATATACTCAAGTACACGAAAATGACTCGAGATTATGGGTTTTGGTTTACCATGCGGATAGTCTAATGCCTTTGGGTTATACATACTCGGATTTCCAAGTGACCACGATGAGAATAAGTCACCTCGGTATGTGTTTGCTTTGGGAGGTGGGCCGTATCTGGCGGAGTGCAAGCGGCGATGCATGCGGACTCTACCATGGGCCGAATATGTAGCCGCTTGAGGCTGCTAAGGAGGCTGTATGGTTCAACAACTACCTCATGGATCTAGGTGTGGTACTGTGTAATATCCCGTGGTTTTAATACTTAATTACGATAATATAAATCGTAATTGGGGTTTTAAACTTCGATAAGTAAAATCTTAATTAGTCAACGCTCTATTTTGACTAAGCATAAATTAATAATTTCTGTGTGACATTCACTACCGCTTAGTGAATTAAGGAATATAGTGTCTGATATTCCTTCGAACGTATATTTCTAACGTCGATAAAATTGACAGTTAAATCTTACGATATTTTAAGTATTTAAGCTTAGAATTGAAATTCCTTATTATTATTAGAATAAATAAAGTTTTACAACTCTATTTTGGACATTTTAGAGATAATTCAATTATGTGAATTTAGAGGCGTTTAACGTCTACGCTTTGAATAATTCGATAACTTGGCGAAATGATCATGGAATTATAAAATTCAAATTCCTATGAATATTTTATGATATAAGAGCATTATTTATCATCAAAATAATGCAAGAAAATTTAGGAATAAAATGTACCATATAAAATGTGTTTGAAAACCACAATTTTAAATTTAGGGTTTTGTGATCTAAATTTTGTTCTAAATATTTTTCTATGATTAAAATCATCATCTATGATTATAATATGTCTCATAACTATGTGTTAGCTATTTATTAAATGAAAATAAAATGTGTAGGGTATGAAACCCTAATTTTTGAAAATGTAAGCTTATAGTATTAATTAATTTTAATTGCTACCCAATTATGGTCCTATGATAATTATTATATTAAAATGATATTATTAAGGATAATATATGGTATTGCATCAAGTTGCACAAGTGGGAGCACACTTGTGCATAAAGGGACGAAAATTTGTAACTTTTTATAAGATTTTATGAATAAAAATCTTGCTTTAATTAATGTAAAGGATGAGATATGATCTTATCATGTTATGATGTGTAAAGTAGAGTTAGAATTCAAGTTGAACAAGTAACTAGCCCACTTATCTCCTTATGGCCGAAAATATCACTATTTTATGTGATTAAAATTTGTTTTACACTATGTTTTGAATTGTGTGAAGATAAGATAAGATCTTATCATGTATTAGGTGTAAATTGGTGTTAGTTAACAAATTGAACAAGTAACCTATGGAAACTTCTAGTGGGGGGCGAAAATGTGAAGGAATAAGGTGGAAAATAATTTGATTTCACACTATATAATATGAACACATGTGTATAGTTGAAATTGTTGACTATTCAACCATGACTTATTTATATAATATAAGATAAGAAAAAAATTAAAATTTAATCCTTAAGCCTTGAAATAAGCGACACACACATGTAGCATACTATGTGCTAATTCATTATTTTATGTGACAACTAAGATCCAATGCATTTATTTTTTTTGGTCAAAGCGAGCGAAATAACATAAAGCAGGCAAAATGAGCTTCAAACTTAACTCAGGGCATACACGGGGGATCTGACCTAATTCCAGAAGAAATGCGGCAAGGGTGGGATAAAACACCTAACGGCCAAAACATATAGGCCAAAGAATGACTCGCTCAAACTAGTAAAGCTGTGGTGTAGAGATATTTTATGTAATAATTACTACACAAGTTGAGCCACTATATAAATATAAGGTTAGGCCCGTTCTCCCTTTAGAACCCTAAGGCCATAGAAAATTTGAGAGAGAATTTTAAGAGTGTTCATCAAGTTTGATCCCAATCTATAGAAAATAAACTTTCTGATCAAATTCGATACCGATTAAAGGTTAGATCTCTTACGAGCTTCAGATACATGCTAGAATTTTCGATTTTCATCCGTTAGAATTTATGTTATAAGCTTAGTTCACATATGTAACTTTCGAAAATTATGTGACTTATGCTAAAATGTTTAGATATTGTGTTTATATGATGTTATTAAGCATGTAGTATAATTATATCACAAAATCGAAGCATGATATCAAATTTTGTATAAGGACCGAATACTTGAGGGTGTGTTATGTTGATGATTATGATTTTTAATTGTTGATTTGAGCATAAAATCATGATCTAGGGTATTAGTTATGCTTGTATGATTTTATGTAGAATTTTTGGAAAACTTTAGTACATAAGTTCATGATTTTCGAAAATATTAGTACATGATATTATGTTGTGATATAATCAATGTTTAAGTGTTATCATAGCATATTGATAGTGTAGATTCATAATATAGTGTTGTATGAATTTATTGAATTTGTTAAAAATTAATTGGACCTAAGTCCAAATTTTCGAACATGACTTAGGAGGATTTAATTGAATGGTTCACAATAAATAAAAATTATGTAATAGTAAGGATGCTTATAGATGATTATGTATTATGTGAATTTATTGGAAATTTTGGAAAATGTTTGTTAGTTTAATTAAGGTTTCGAAAACCATGTATTATAATACTAAGGTGTATAATTTTTCTTTGACCAAGTAATTACATATTATTAATCCTCTAATAAAATAATGTGACATGTGAATTTATAAAATTTTTGCACAAGTCTAGCTAACTAAATTAAGCATGGCGAAAACCATAGGTTATGTGTATTAATGTTATAAATTTATTTTATCATGTATAACTGCATAATATGTTCTAAAATAATGTTTTAAACATAGTATGATTTTTAGGAATTTTAGGACAAGAATTGCACATAGAATAACAAAATTTCATAATAATATTAAAAAGTCAAATGTTGACTTTGGTGAAGTGTTGACTTTAGTGAAAATTGTTGACCAAATGTTGACAAGTCAAAATCGTTGACCAAAAACATTGACCAGGTCAAATCGCACAAAATTCGATAATCGTGATCTATGTGACGTGAGTACGTTTAATAACAATGTAACTTCGTTGCGTAAGTACATTAAAACATACGTTATGTGCTAAAGAGATGGAATATCTCTTATATGAAAACGATTTCATAATCGACATCATTTTGATTAGGAAGCGTTAAAATAAGTTCGACGTTAGCCTTATTTGATGTATAGGGCGTTATAGGCGAGTTCGTCTTTATCGAAACGTGACGAATGTACTAAAATAATTCTTACATTAAGGTGGGACGTGACTTGAGCGGAGGCATAGGAAGTGACCGTGACGACCTAAATATACCGGTGGGCTTTATTGAAAACCCTTTTTATTTATAATGCTTTCTTGAAAAGTATTTATTTACAAATGCTTCGGATGAGAAATGAATATGAGCATTATTCAATTACACGCCCAAAGTGTTTATGTTTTATGTATGGATCCTATCATGAGATGGTTAGCGAACCGTAGAAATTACGAGTTGTTGGGTCGGCTCCCAACTTTATAGAAAATCGATATCGGATCACGTGCTAGATGTAGAATTTCTAGCACGGATTAACGTGTACACCATAGGTGATTTGTGCCGATAGCAACATCTTTGGCGATCGCGTCGTCAGAAGGAGGCTACTTCTACGGCGTGAGCAGAGTTATGAGAAGTTATATGAAAGTGATACGGATCATACATATCGTAAAATGCACGGCGAGCGATCTTTTGAGAAATGATAAAGTATTTTGGTATTCACGAGCTATTTCTACTAAAATCCTCGTGTTATAATATGGGCGATGTAAATTAAAGAAATTATTTTGGCATGAGTCCACTAAGTGCAATCTTGTACTTAGCCTGCGTATTTGTTTTAAATGTGCGAGGTTGGTGACGATGGATGGCAAAGTGTTGAGCGATCGGAGTTTTTGTCGTTGATATAGTTTAACCTTGAATTCATATCGTCGTATATGAATTCACATGTTTTCCATTGTTTGAAACACTTAGTTATGTTTTGATTGTTGATCGTATATCACCTTGGATCGGTCGAACCCTTTTGTCGAAGATCTTGGTCTAGTGTGTATGTGTCGTTGTGTGGTTACCTCTAATCCTTTAAAGTTTTATGAGATTGGTCTTACGTTTCCTTTATCGTTTCATATTCATTTATCATTAAGTCCTTTAATCCCGTATCAGCTGATCGCGGTCGGCTAATCCGTACTTAGGGATGGCGGGTCAGGCTGACAGAGTGGTATCGAGCAGTTATCCTTTGAACCTAAAACCTCCTTTCTTGTAAAAGTTAAGTCTAGATTGAGTCACTAGACTTCTAGAGATCAGCTGACTATGCTCAACACTCCATCGCATCAAAGCTCAACCGGGAAAAAGGTAACTTATTTCTTTTCAAATAATGAATTGAAAGGTTTGAAAGTGCAAAGTGTTGAAGGTGAAAGTTTTTGAGAAAGGAATGAAATTCTATTTCTAAAGCAGTGAAAGTTGTTTGAGAATGAAAGTTGTTACTGAAAGCTTTTTTCAGAAAGAATATTGCAGTTTTATGAGAAAAGTTGACAGTTATATGTCAAAAGTTATGTGAGAACAAGTGTCAGTAATATGAGGCAGAGTTTGCAGAGAATAAGAAACAGTTGACATAGCAATGTCAAAAGTAATTATCGAATCAGTGAGATTCGAAGAAAGCATGAGTATGATGAATTATGTTATGATTTTTGAAAGTTTTATTCAAAAATTTAAAGTTTATTTTGATCATGGGTATGCTATCCCAAAGGAACTTAGATGTTATAAGAAGCATGCTCACCTCTTGAACATAGAAGTACAAATTAGGGAAACTTTATCCCTCTGCGAGAACTATAGCAAGTAGTGACTTATGAGCGTACGAAAAGTCAGTTGAAAACAAACTCGAGTTTTCAACGAAAGAATGACGAAAGAAAAAGAGGAAATTAAAAGAGCAAGATGCACGGGTTCGATGTGGAACATAGAAAGTTAAACGAACTTTGAAAAGAAACTCGTACGAACCGGAGCATGAGCTCGTATTCGGCCAAGTGGCAAAGCGTATTCACGGTGCATGGCCCGCAGGCAGAAAACTGCATTGCACAGTGTTCTTGTTTTAACTCGTTCTCTTTCGTCCGAACTCCGTTTTGCGAACGGTTTTCGCTCACATATTCATATCTCAACGAAATTTATTTCGTATGAAGGATGAAATTCCTAAATCCTCCTCCAAAATTCGTGAGAAACAGTTGAAGTCAGACTAAAATTCTGCTTAGAATAAAGAATAGTGTGGAAAGAAAAGAACTTAGAAAGTTGTTGAAAGTAGAATTTCTCTAGTACCAAAAGTGTTGTTATGATACATGTTGAACATAGATCCTTGCTGTGAACATTTATCTGCTTATCAGATGTGTTTGCTTTATCTGCTTAATAGATATATATTAGTTCACCTTATCTGCTTATCAGATATATTTAGATTGACTTACGATAGTATTATCTGTATTCAGATGGCAGGAAAAGGAAAGGTTTCGGACACGGAGCTCACACAAGAGTATAGACTCTTTTATTATAAACCAGGCACCGATTTAGGACAATTCCTGGATGAGTTCTTGCGCCTTTGGATAAAAGCTTATTACCATGGAATAACAGCTATGGATGGTGTCCAGCGACTTATTCGCCGACTACCGACAGATTGGCAAGAATATGCAAGAGAAGTAGCAAAGGAGTATGTTATCTATAGAGAAAATTCAGAGGTTCTGACACATCTACCAGGATTTGTCAACCATCTCAAAAGTACATATGACATGTATGGAGCAGCACCTATAAGGACCTTTCCTCAACAATATGCATGGCACGACAACACCAAGGGAAAGAGGCACTATGAAGTCCAGCACATCAACCCATGTCCTACTCCATCAGCTATGCCTGAAAAAGAGATCAAAGTGACGCAGAATTCCGATCTCATAGAAGAGACAGGAAGCAGTATTACCCCCGGCCCTTTGAAAGAATTAAATTACTTGTTGTACGAGGCAAGGATATATTTGGACACTGGCAAGTTTCAAGCGAAGAATACGACTCTGATGAAGGACACTCAACAACGTCAAAACCTAATGAAACTTATGGGTAGATAAGTAAATCGTGCTACAGATAGTATGGTTAGTATGTATGAAGAAAACATAGTAGTGTAAAGTAGTATGTGTATAGTGTGACTAGAAATCTTGTGTGATAGATATAGAAGCATAGTACTTTGTAAACGCTATGAGATCTTTTTGAGTCTGACGACTTGTATAGAAAAGTCCTCTATGAGGCATTTTCCTTATATATATATATGATAACCCTAGAAGGGTTTTGCGACAAAACGAGTATGAAATGGATGCGTGATTTTGCTAAAGCTGTCCTATGCTTAAAATTTTCATAAGGATGTTATGTATACGTAAAATTGTGATAAACGTTATACGAATGCTAATGGTATTTTTGCATTAGCAGAATGCCGCCCAGACGTGCACCTGAACCAGAAAATAGGAGAAGGGGTAGAAGAAGGGTGGAGCACCCCAACCCGAGGAAGAAGAAGTTATACCACAGGCACCTCCACTCCACTTTGATCGTAGGGTGGAAGAACTCTTCCTTAGGCGAACCCGCCCTCCTTCAATGGAAAAGGAAACCACGAGGGCCGAACAATGGGTGGGGCCATAGAAAGAATTTTGATTTCCTTCTTGCCAATGCAAGAGAGACTATCTTGTGTCACGTTTCACTCACGGACCAGGTGATTTACGGTAGGAGGCAGAAGGAAAACCCGACACCGAGCGGATGGAATACTTCACTTGGGATGACTTTAAAGGCAGTATGCGAGTACATTCCCAAGAGCTATAGAAAGAAGAAAGAGGTTGAATTTTTCAATCTAAAGCAAGGAAAGATATCGATGGCGAGTGCGACCGTCTTTTACGTGACATGTCTAGATACGCTCGGACATGGTAAGCGACATGAAAATGTCGGAAAAGTTGAGGCGAGACCAAGGCCGAAATTAAGATGTCTTTGGCAAGTCATGGAGACCTAACGATAGGAAGCTCTTAGTCGAGCTCGGACATCGAAGCCGCGATGTCAGAAGACAAGCTGCACCAACTCGGTCCCAAAATGTCGATGACAAAGGCGAAAATGGGAAGGAGGTTATAATAACAACTTTAAGCGAGGAAGTTTCAAACAATAACAATAAAAGGCCATGGCGGTAACATGGCACCCGAGGGCAAGAGGAAGAAACCGATACTTTCCGCCCATGGGAGGACAACGAGGAGCGGAGGAATGTTCCTCCTTGCCCAAGTGTAATAGTCTACACACGGTGTATGTACTATTAGGCGATGTCGATTCTATAAGTGTGGCATGAGAGGCCACTCACGCAAATGAATGCCCCGGATTCGCGGGAGGACAGGAGGCCCAACCAGCCTACCAAACCCGGCCATTGAGGGCAATCGGCGGCAGCCCCAACAACGGCGTCGGCGGCAGCGGACAAGGCAAGACCACGAGCGATCAACGACAAGCACCCCATCGACCACGCCCAGCCGGGCTAGAGCCTATGCACTAAATAGGCGACAAAACGAACAAAACGAGGGCAATCTCGCGGTATGGGATTACTTTTCAACATACCTATTAAACTTTTGTTCGATACGGGTCCGTCACATTCTTATATTGCCAAAGCATGCGTTGATATGTTAGAACTTAAACCTAAAGAAACAAATCAGGAAATGAGGATTTAAGTCACCATAGGAGGTATTATGGTATTACACATGCTTGCTCGAACTTAGAATTGGACTTAGGCTCACTAAGGTTCTAGCAAATAACTTGAACATAATACCTATGGGGGCGTAGATATAATCCTGAGGGATGGATTGGTTGGCGAAAACCATTCCACGATCCTATCTGCAAGGAAAGAAGAATTTCGATCAAACCACAGGAAAAGAAGTTGCGAACTTCTATGGAATCCGTATGGGAAGAAATTCCATAATATCCGCACTCAAGCAAGGAGAATGATGAACAGAAGGAATGTCGAGCATTCCTTGTTTATCTAAATGGAGAAGAAAGCGGAAATAAAGGTCGAAGATGTGGAAATTGTTCGAGAATTTCGGGCGTCTTTCCCACGTGAGGACTACCCCAGACAGGCAGCTAGAGTTCACAATTGATCTAGAGCCAGGATCAGCCCCAGTATCAAAAGCGCCTTATAGAATGGCACCAAAGGAACTCGAAGAACTAAAAATTCAAATCCAAGAGTTATTGGACTTGGGTTTTATTAGACCAAGTGTTTCTCCATGGGGAGCGCCAGTCCTGTTTGTTAAGAAGAAAGATGGATCACTACGGATGTGCATCGATTATCGAGAATTAAATAAGCCCGACACTTAAAAAAATATCCTTTGCCAAGGATAGACGATTTGGTCGATCAGTTAAGAGGTGCAAGCGTATTCTCGAAATCGATCTTAAGTCGGGATACCATCAACTTAAGATGCGGCCGAAGATATATCTAAGACCGCGTTCGAACAAGATATGGCCACTATGAGTTTGTAGTTGTGCCGTTGGTCCGACCAATGCACCACCGTATTTATGGATCTTATGAGCGGTGTTCCACCCATACCTAGACAAGTTTGTCTTGGTCTTCATAGATGATATTCTCATCTATTCAAGAATGAGGAAGAGCATAGGGAACACCTAAGAGCGGTTTTACAAACCTTAAGATCCGAGCGACTTTACATGAAATTCGGTAAGTGTGAATTACGGCTTAAAGAAGTGATATTCGTTGGACACATTGTGTCTGCGGAAGGAATAAAAGTGGATCCCGCAAAGTTGAAGCCGTGCGAGGTTGGAAATCGCCAACAACACAAAGCGAATTGAAGTTTCCTAGGACTAGGTGGCTATTACGGGAGATTCATTGAAGGATTCTCCAAGATCATGAGGCCAATGGCCCACTACTCCGAAAGGGGTTAAATTTACATGGACGGGGCGAATGTGAGGCGAGTTTCCAAGACTTAAAGAAAAGTTAACTAGTGCACGGTACTAGGCATGTTCCATTCGAACAAGGAATCGTTGTCTATCTTGACGGCTTCCAGAATGGACTTGGCTGCGTGTTGATGCAAGAGGAAGAGTAATAGCTTACGCATCACGGGAACTCGGACCGCATGAGTTGAATTATCCAACTCATGATCTAGAAGCGGCGGCGATGGTACATGCATTTGAAGATCCGGAGACACCACCTTTATGGAGTAAGGTGTGAGATCTTCACCGATCACAAAGTTTGAAATACTTTTTCAAGCAACGAGATTTAAACATGAGACAAAGAAGATGGCTCGAACTAGTAAAGATTACGATCGTGGTATAAACTACCACCAGGCGAAGGCGAACGTGGTAGGCGATGCCTTGAGTCGTGAATCAACAATCAACTGGGATGTCTTTTCACACGAGAAGAAAAACTCATTAGAGAGTTTGAAAGGATGGAAATAGAGATGGTTGAAAAACCACAGACGATCACGAGTCGTATTGCTACACTCACTTTGACGTCTGACTTAAGAAAAAGGATAGTAGACGGACAAAGGATGGAGGAAAAGTTAGAAAAGCAAGAGCGAGTAAGGGTGAAGGATTAAAGGTTTCGAGGAAGCACCAACAATGCCCTATTGTTTGAAGGAAGATTGTGCGTTCAGATAACGACGATCTTGAAATGAAATCATGAGTGAAGCTCATGATACTCATATACCGCCCACCCTGGTAGTACTAAAATGTCAAGACTTAAAGGAAAAGTTTTGGTGGGAAGGTATGAAAAGAGATATAGCCTCTTTTGTCGAACATTGTCTCACTTGTCAACAAGTAAAAGCACT
Source organism: Salvia rosmarinus (assembly GCA_036937905.1). Classification (NCBI taxonomy): domain Eukaryota; kingdom Viridiplantae; phylum Streptophyta; class Magnoliopsida; order Lamiales; family Lamiaceae; genus Salvia; species Salvia rosmarinus. The sequence continues at coordinate 14,632 of JAODLM010000377.1, forward strand.
ACATCAACGACCTTATGGAAAGCTGCAACCTTTGGAAATACCCGAATGGAAATGGGACGATATAGCAATGGATTTTGTAACGGGTTTACCAAGGTCAAAAGAAACTCTTGCTATATGGGTAGTAGTGGATCGCCTTACCAAATGTGCTCATTTTCTACCTATTAAGACTACTCATGGATCAAATAAGTTAGCCCAACTGTATGTGAAAGAAATTGTACGTCTACATGGAGTGCGAAATCTATTACCTCGATAGAGATTCGAAGTTCACATCGAGATTTTGGACTAGTTTGCGAAAGGAGTTGGGCCTGGCGAATTTTAGCACTGACTTTTCATCCCTGAGGCATCGATGGCGATGCGAGCGAACAATCAAACACTTGAGGACATGTTGCGAGCGGTAGTGTTGGATAGAGGCAAAACTTGGAATATGTTTCACCACTTATTGAGTTCGCCTATAATAATAGCTATCAGGCAACCATCAATATGGCACCATACGAGGCAATCAGTATGGAAGAAAATGCCGATCACCACTTTATTGGGATGAAGTGGGTGAAAGGAAAATTTTAGGGCACGATACTGATGAAATGATTGAAATTGTTCGTCAAATTAGCAAAGGATAAAAGAAGCTCGGGATAGGCAAAATATTATGCCGATACACGTGAACTGAGCTACATTTTGAATATGGCGATAAAGTGTTCCTCAAAGTCTCACCATAAAAGGGAATCGTAAGATTTGGAGTGAAAGGAAAGTTAAGGCCACGTTTCATAGGACCTTATGAAATTCTTGAGAAAATAGGTCCTGTAGCCTATCGATTGGCACTTCCGCCAAGTTTAGGCAATGTCCATAATGTATTCCACGTGTCGCAATTGAGAAAGTACGTGTATGATTGTAACAGCCCGCCAACCCAAAGTACGGATTAGCGGCTGTTACTAATGACGGGGATTAACAACAAGAACAAAGACTAATTATGGAACTGCGAAGTATATGATAGACAAATTTCCAAAAACTTCATACCATTTCACGACACATATATATACATACTGGCTGAATCATTTAGACTCTTGACCAAAGGGTTCAACTCGAAACATAACCTATATAACTCTCTGCGTGAAAGACATGTGATTACACATATGACGATATGTAATCAATTTATACTTATCGATGACGGAAGACTCCAACCGCTCAACACTTCAACATCGACATCAATCGCTCAACTGCGCATTTAAAAACAAATATGCGGGGCTCGTCAAGAATGCACTTAGTGGGCTCATGCGAAACATTTCCTTTAATTACACCGCCTTCGGTAACACACGGTTTTATTGAAAATGCTCGTGCTTACTAAAACATTTTCTTTTATTTTCAAAAGTCGTGCGGCGGACATATTTTTGTCTGTATGATCCATATCGCTTCTCGATAGTAATATCATAACATCATCACATAACGTCATCACATAATATCATCACACGTTGGTAGCGAACCAACAACTTTCGATATCATCGTGCCATTGACTCCACATATAGTATGACATCACATCGGGATCATCATCGTTGGTAGTGAACCAACAAATTTCAATATCATCATGCCGACCATCTCCACACATATCAATATCATCATCGTTGGTAGCGAACCAACAAATTTTAATATCATCATGCCGACCATCTCCGCATATCGATATCATCATCGTTGGTAGCGAACGACAAATTTCAATATCATCATTCCAACCAACTCCACACATAACAATATCATATCAAATTATTCCTAGCGGTATGCATCCGCTTAGGAACAAATATTGATTTCTCATAAGTCGGGAGTAACCCAACAAGCGATTCACCTTCATAGCCCAACAACATGATAGGATCATACGTAAAAACATAAACACTTTGGGCGGTAATCATCATTTCTCACCTGAAAGTCGGTAAATAAATACTTTGCATTTGGCAAAATAAATAAAGGGTTTTCAAATAAAGCCCACCGGCACGTAGCTTTTCAATAACGTTCATTTCTAAGTCGGCTCAGTCCACGTCCCACCTTAACGTAAGAACTATTTTAGTACATTGATCACGTTCGATGAGAGCGAACATAGTCTATAACGTTCTACGTCAAATAAGGCTAACCGGACTTATTTTAGCGTTCCTAATCAATTAATGTCGATTATGAATTTTCTCAATTTATAAGAGATATTCTACCTTTAGTATATAATATGCGTTTTAATGTACTTACGTAACGTAAGTTACATTGTTACTAAGCGTCTTATGTCACATAGATCACGTATTGTCGAATTACGTGCCCTTCGACCTTGGTCAACGTTTTTGGTCAACAATTTTGACCAAGTCGACCTTTAGTCAACAATTTTGACTTTAGTCAACTCAAAGTCAACATTTTGACTTTTGATTTCTTATGAAATTTTCGATCTTAATGTACAATTCTTGTTCCAAAAATTCCTATAAAATCATACTATGTCCAAAACATTATTTTAGAAGATTTTATGTAATTATACTGATAAAATAAATTTATAACATTAATACATAAAGGGTATGATTTTCGATCACTACTAATTAATCAACTAAACATTTTCCAAAATTTCAATAAATTCACATAACACTTAATCACCCTTAACTATGCTTACTATAACATAATTGTTATTTATTGTGAATCATTGAATAAATTTTACCTAAGTCACTTTCGAAAATTTTGACTTAGGTCCAATTAATTTTATAAATTTGATAAATTCCCACAACCATATATTATGAATCTACATCATTAATATGACATGATAACACTTAAATATGGATTATATCTCAACATAATATCATGTACTATTATTTTCGAAATTCATGAACTTAGGTACTAAAGTTTTCAAAAAATTCTATATAAAATCATACAAGCTTATTTAATACCCTAGATTATTATTTCATGCTTAAATCAACAATTAAAAATCATAATCATCAACATATTCCACCTACATGATTTCGGTCCTCATGAAATTTTTAATAGCATGCTTAATTTTGTGATATAATTATAATACATGCTTAATAACATCATATAAACATAATATCTAAACATTTTAGCATAAGGTCTACAATTTTCGAAAATCACATATATAAACCAAGCTTATAACATAAATTTTAACGGATGAAAATCGAAAATTCTAGCATGTATACGAAGCTCGTAAAATTTCTAACCTTTTAATCGGGTCGATTTAATCGGTGAAGGTTTATTTTCTAAGGTTTGGGATCAAAGATTGAAGAACACTCTCCAAATTTTCCCACTCAATTTCGGTATTTGGGGTTCAAAATGAGTAATGGAGGAGCTTTACTTATATTTATAGGATTATGCAAGTTGTGTGCTAATAATTACATATAAATATCTACTAATCCACTTGTATGAAATGGTCGAAATAATTGCACCTTCATTGAACTAGAGACGAGGATTTTAATATCTCATCTACCTTAATCATGCTATCATTAATCATCATTTGGATGATATTCTTCCCAATTCACGACAACTACACACAATTGGAATAAATTGATTAATTTCTCATACTCTTGACCAACTAGGAGGTGTAAAACAAAATTTTATTGTTTATCTTATTCCTATATATCATATTATCTCATAATGTCTTCATTCTTATCCATTAACACAAATTAAAGAAATTTTAATACTTTATGGTATATACATAGGTGTCGGCCATGCTTAATTAATTGGGGTCAATTTTATTTTTTCCCATTATATATTATATTATTATCCTATTATAAAGTAGTATTTGAAAAGTCGAATATTTCAACTCCAACAAATGGCACTATTATATAGTGTGAAATTAAGAAATTTTATCCTTAACTTCCACATTTTCGGCTACTAGGCAACAAATGAATTAATTCTTTGATCTAATAGGTAATTGTGTCCACTTTACACCTAATAATGTGATAAGATTATAATTATAACCTTCATTAATTGTAATAAGATATTTGTACATAAAATCACATAAAATCATGATATTTTTCCTAAAATTTTAGTCCACTTTGCACAAGTGTGATCCCACTTGTGCAAGTTGATGATACACCTCATTTATCTATAATAATATCATATTAATATAATTAATATCATACATTATTAATTAGATAAGAATTAAATTAAAATTTCACTTAAGAAACCCTAATTTGAAAACTATAGGTTATATTCCAAACATTTGATTTTTCTTGTAACAAATGGCTAATACATTGTTATGTGAAATATTATATTCTTAGATGATGAATTTAATCGTAGGGAAAATATTTAGAACCATTTTAGATCACAAAACCCTAATTTAAATTTTTAGGGTTTTCGAAACCCATTAAATATGGTACATTATATTCCTAAATTTTCTAGCATTATTTTGATGATAATTAATGCTCTTATATCATATAATAATCATAGAATTTGAATTTTATAATTCCATGATCATTTATGGGTTATCGACTCGTCTCTAAGCAAGCGTTTGAAGCGTCTCAAAATTCTCATAAGCGAATTATCTCTAAAAGCGATCAAAATAAAGTTGTAACAACTTTATTTATTCCTATAATAATAGGAAATTTTGAAATTTAAGCAATTGCTTAAAATATCGTAAGTCTTAGCCGTCGAATTTATCCGACGTTAGAACATTACGTTCGAATGAATATCGAAATTATCAAATTATGCTTAGTCAACATTAAGCGTTGACTGAATAAGATTTTAATTATCGAACTTTAAAACCTAATCACGATTTATATTATCGTAATTAAGTGTTAAAACTACGGGATATTACAATGATCCAAAGCACGTAATCCATCACGATGATGTGATTTTGAACCCCGATATAAGTTATGTGGAAGAACCTACGGCTATCTTAGATCGTAAGGTTCAACAATTGAGGAACAAATCGATATCAATAGTGAAAGTCCTGTGGAGACACCACCGGACGAGAGGAGGCCACGGGAACTCGAGGGCGCCATGAAAGAGCGAAACCGAACTTTTCCAAGGTATGCAAATTTCGGACTAAATTTATTTTAAGGGGTAGAATGTAATATCCGTAGTTTAATACTTAATTACGATAATATAAATCGTAATTAGGGTTTTAAGCTCGATAAGTAAAATCTTAATTAGTCAACGTTCTATTTTGACTAAGCATAAATTGATAATTTCTGTGTGACATTCACTGACGCTTAGAGAATTAAGGAATATAGTTTCTGAAATTCCTTCGAACGTATATTTCTAACGTCGATAAAATTCGACAGTTAAATCTTACAGTATTTTAAGTATTTAAGCTTAGAATTCGAAATTCCTTATTATTATTAGAATAAATAAAGTTGTTACAACTCTATTTTGGACATTTTAGAGATAATTCAATTATGTGAATTTAGAGACGTTTCAAACGTCTACGTTTTGAGATAATTCGATAACTTGGCGAAATGATTATGGAATTATAAAATTCAAATTCCTATGATTATTTTATGATATAAGAGCATTATTTATCATCAAAATAATGCAAGAAAATTTAGGAATAAAATATACCATATAAAATGTGTTTCGAAAACCCTAATTTTAAATTTAGGGTTTTGTGATCTAAATTTTGTTCTAAATATTTTTCTATGATTAAAATCATCATCTATGATTATAATATGTCTCATAACTATGTGTTAGCTATTTATTTCATGAAAATAAAATGTGTAGGGTATGAAACCCTAATTTTCGAAAATGTAAGCTTATAGTATTAATTAATTTTAATTGCTACCCAATTATGGTCCTATGATAATTATTATATAAAAATTATATTATTAAGGATAATATATGGTATTGCATCAAGTTGTACAAGTGGGAGCACACTTGTGCATAAAGGGACGAAAATTTGCAACTTTTTATAAGATTTTATGAATAAAAATCTTGCTTTAATTAATGTAAAGGATGATATACGATCTTATCATGTTATGATGTGTAAAGTAGAGTTAGAATTCAAGTTGAACAAGTAACTAGCCCACTTGTCTCCTTATGGCCGAAAATATCACTATTTTATGTGATTAAAATTTGTTTTACACTATGTTTTGAATTGTGTGAAGATAAGATAAGATCTTATCATGTATTAGGTGTAAAGTGGTGTTAGTTAACAAATTGAACAAGTAACATATGGAAACTTCTAGTGGGGGGCGAAAATGTGAAGGAATAAGGTGGAAAATAATTTGATTTCACACTATATAATATGAACACATGTGTATAGTTGAAATTGTTGACTATTCAACCATGACTTATTTATATAATATAAGATAAGAAAAAAATTAAAATTTAATCCTTAAGCCTTGAAATAGGCGACACACACATGTAGCATACTATGTGCTAATTCATTATTTTATGTGACAACTAAGATCCAATGCATTTAATTAAGAGATAAGGTGACATAATAAAGTGTTAAAGGATAAGATAATTTTTTTTTTCTCTTGTGCAAGTGGTGTAGAGATATTTTTATGTAATAATTACTACACAAGTTGAGCCACTCTATAAATATAAGGTTAGGCCTTCATTCTCCCACTTTAGAACCCTAAGGCCACCGAAAATTTGAGAGAGAATTTTAAGAGTGTTCATCAAAGTTTGATCCCAATCCTATAGAAAATAAACTTTACCGATCAAATTCGATACCGATTAAAAGGTTAGATCTCTTACGAGCTTCGTATACATGCTAGAATTTTCGATTTTCATCCGTTAGAATTTATGTTATAAGCTTAGTTCACATATGTAACTTTCGAAAATTATGTGACTTATGCTAAAATGTTTAGATATTGTGTTTATATGATGTTATTAAGCATGTAGTATAATTATATCACAAAATCAAGCATGATATCAAATTTTGTATAAGGACCGAATACTTGAGGGTGTGATATGTTGATGATTATGATTTTTAATTGTTGATTTGAGCATGAAATCATGATCTAGGGTATTAGTTATGCTTGTATGATTTTATGTAGAATTTTGGAAAACTTTAGTACATAAGTTCATGATTTTCGAAAATATTAGTACATGATATTATGTTGTGATATAATCCATGTTTAAGTGTTATCATAGCATATTGATAGTGTAGATTCATAATATAGTGTTGTATGAATTTATTGAATTTGTTAAAATTAATTGGACCTAAGTCCAAATTTTGAACATGACTTAGGAGGATTTAATTGAATGGTTCACAATAAATAAAATTATGTTATAGTAAGGATGCTTATAGATGATTATGTATTATGTGAATTTATTGGAAATTTTGGAAAATGTTTGCTTAGTTTAATTAAGGTTTTCGAAAACCATGTATTATAATACAAAGGTGTATAATTTTTCTTTGACCTAAGTAATTACATATTATTAATCCTCTAATAAAATAATGTGACATGTGAATTTATAAGAATTTTTACACAAGTCTAGCTTATTAAATTAAGCATGGCCGAAAACCATAGGTTATGTGTATTAATGTTAGAAATTTATTTTAACATGTATAACTGCATAATATGTTCTAAAATAATGTTTTAAACATAGTATGATTTTTTGGGAATTTTTAGGACAAGAATTGCACATAGAGTAACAAAATTTCATAATAATATTAAAAAGTCAAAATGTTAACTTTTGTCAAAATTGTTGACTTTAGTCAAAATTGTTGACCAAATGTTGACCAAGTCAAAATCATTGACCAAAAACATTGACGAGGTCAAATCGCATCTAAATCGATAATCGTGATCTATGTGACGCAATGCGTTTAATAACAATGTAACTTACGTTACGTAAGTACATTAAAACGTGCATTATGTGCTAAAGAGATGGAATATCTCTTATATGAGAAACGATTTCATAATCGACATCATTTTGATTAGGAAACGTTAAAATAAGTTCGACGTTAGCCTTATTTGATGTATAGGACGTTATAGACGAGGTTCGTCTTTATCGAAACGTGACCAATGTACTAAAATAATTCTTACATTAAGGTGGGACGTGACTTGAACGGAGACATAGGAAGTGACCGTAGACGACCTAAATATACCAGGTGGGCTTTATTCGAAAACCCTTTTATTTACAATGCTTTCTTCGAAAAGTATTTATTTACAAATGCTTTCAGATGAGAAATGAATATGAACTGTTATTGATTACACCCAAAGTATTTATGTTTTATGTATGGATCCTATCGTGAGATGGTTAGCGAACCATGGAAATTACAGTTGTTGGGTCGCTCCCAACTTTATAAAAATCGATATCGGATCACGTGCTTGATGCGAAATTCCTAGCTCGGATTAACGTGTACACCATAGGTGATTTGTGAGCCGATAGCAACATCTTCGACGATCGCGGTCCGTAGAAGGAGGCCTACTTCTACGGCGTGAGCAGTTATGAGAAAGTGATACGGATCATACATACCAGAAAATGCCTGGCCAGGCGATCTTTTGAGAAATGATAAAGTATTTTGGTATTCACGAGCTATTTCTACTAAAATCCTCGTGTTATACTATGGGGCAGTGTAATTTAAAGAAATTATTTTGGCATGAGTCCACTAAGTGCAATCTTGTACTTAGCCCTGCATGTTTGTTTTTAAATGTGCAGGTTGAGCTGACGATGGATGGCAAAGTGTTGAGCAGTCGGAGTTTTTGTCGCTGATATAGTTTAACCTTGAATTCATATCGTCATATATGAATTCACATGTTTTCCGCTGTTTGAAACACTTAGTTATGTTTTGATTATTGATGCATATCACCTTCAGATCGGTCGAACCCTTTTGTCAAAGATCTGTTGGTCTAGTGTGTATGTAATACGTTGTGTGGTTACCTCTAATCCTTTAAAGTTTTATGAGATTGGTCGTCGTTTCCTTTAACATTTCATATTCATTTATCATTAAGTCCTTTAATCCCCGTATCAGCATCACACATCCGGCTAATCCGCACTTAGGGATGGCGGGTGTGACAACTAATTTCGCCCAAGAGTATCATAGTTCTTGTGATAACTCGTGTTCGATGTAAAACTCGAAGGAACCACGGACCCACAAGGCGACCAAACACATAGAGAGAAAGTACCATGTCATACGAGAAATCGTTAGACGAGGGACGTCTTGATTGAAAAGATTGATCTGACGGATAACCTAGCGGATCCATTCACAAAAAGCTCGCCGCAAAAGTCTGGTGAGCGTTCGAGGACTTGGATTAAACTTGATGGCACCCACTTAGAAAGGGAACTTTTGTATAAGTGGGAGAAGCAAAGTGATGGTTTTGTTTGTAATAGCTAGTAGAGACACATTGTATACTAAAAGTTTGTTTTAGTATAAGTGGGAGATTGTTGGATTTGTATCTTGGCAGCGCTTGGTTGAGCTTGTATACAATGTTTCTGTTACCACTATTACAATCTCCTATCTCGAATTGATTACTTGATTGCATATATTTGTGTCCCTTATCTCATATATAAGTTAGATCATACGATTGTGTAGAAGATCACAAAAGTCCGTATGATTGGTCGAGCTTAATGAGATATAAAAAGAATCACAAATGAGACTACTTGAGGACGAGTTGTCGGTATGAGCTGCGGTATAGATAAGAAGTGACTTGACTTGGTTGCTTGTCTATCTTTGATGCGTCTCGGCGTATTGATGGATCACGGTGAGATGAGTTCTTCTATCGACCGTCGTGAAGAACCAAGATCTCGGTGACTTACGATGATCTAAACCTCGATAAGGTATTAGGTGAGTATGAGTTGCTGACCATCCCTTTGACTTGTTATGGGTGAGGGTTATATGTTCTAACCCAATATTCTTTGCATCTTGGGTGGTGGCAGTGCTTGTATGTCATGCTAGTTATCTGTATCGAGTCACCGTATCCGTTTAGGATGATGACGTCCCTTAAGGAGCTCAAAATGTTTATTGTACTAAACCCTACAAGTTGAGTTAGCTCAAGTACAATAATAAAGTTGAGTGGTACTACTTAAGGAATTAAAGATATTAATTATTTTAAGTAGTCGAATGCTCTAAATAATTAATGGACGATGCGATATCTTAAATCGGGATTCGTATTGTCTAAGTGCAAGCCGACTCACCTTCGGTAATAAAGGGTAAGTCGTCATTTATTCTCTAGTGGCATGAATGAATGTTTACAAATTAATTTATGTTACGAAATTTGAACATAAGATAATTAATTTATTTGAGGCCCATCTTTATTCCTTGCATTTGATCCACGGCCGCCCATCGGACCCGTAACACGTTGAAAATCGCACCCCTATCCTCTCTCTATGGTAAGGATATTATCCTCTTTATCCATAAGGATATTATTATATTTATGGATATGCATGGATCATTTCCTAATGGGATTATGGTAATACATTATAAATATAAGGTAAGAGATAAGATCAAAGCTAATCCTCAATTATCCTTAGCATAATTTTCGAGAATCTCTATAGTTCTTAGAGAGGAATTTTCGAAAATTCATAGAGAGAAAGGAGGTGATTTTCTGTAGCATTCTCCATAGATCGTCCTCACTCGATATTTGAGATTGTGCAACCGGGATACAGTCTACAAGATCAAAGCACGAGTCTCGATCCGTTCATCTCGTTCATCCCCGATAGATTCAAAGGTAAACACGAGAAAACTACTGTTTAGTATGAATTTTTGATGATTCTTGGTATTGTTTTACGTGTCATTTTCTATGGTTTGTTCTATTTATGCCGTTGGTTTGATTAAGATTTATCGATTCGGATTAACTTCGTTCGTCTCGATGTTTTGTAGGAAAACGGCAGAAAATAGGATGAATTGGATATGCCAAGGATCAGATATAATTGAAGAGCATCTCGGCAGGAGTTCATAGGCGCAAGCGATTGCAAATCGGAGTTTGGGCGCGAGAGAACGGAGCCAACGTCGAAGTCGCGCGCGTGCGCGCACGAGCGCCAGCGCTCCAAGACGTCCGCGCGCGCACCGCGCGCCGCATCGCACGTCCAGCGCCGCGTCACTCGGCCACCAGCGCCTGGCCGGGTCTCGCCTTGCGTGCCCAATTTCCTCCGGCTCAATGCCGGCCGGCCACCCGCCTCCGCCTTCACCCACGCGCCGCGTCGTTGCCTCGCCTCGCTCGCCTTCACTCCCGCAGCGCCGCGCCTTGCCCAGCCCGCCTCGCCCAACTCCCGCGCGCCAGACCGCCTTGCCGCCAGCGCTCATTTCCGGCCAGTGGCGAGGCCAAGACCATTCCGCCTCCGCCCCGTCTCGGTGGCGCTGCTTAAGCTTAGCGCTGCTCTTCAGCATGCGGCATCCTCCTTGCCAGCGCTGTCTCCATCTCGCCACGCTCGGTGGCGCTTACATCAGCGCCCATCTCGGTAGGCTTTCACCTATTTTCCTCGCGTTCTCTTTGAACTGTGGCGCACAAATGAGGCGAGAATGTTTCCTCACCGCGCTCACCCACACCGGTGGCATTCATATTCAAAGCAGAATGTATTTTGAGCGTATGCTCATTTTGAACGCCGCTCACTTCCATTTAATATAAATAAGCGTTTAGGGTTGAGGGACGGGTCGGCGTTTTCTCTCAATTTTGGTTCTTCCCAAGCGCAGCCGCGGTGCTGCTCCTTCTCAGCTTTCACTATGGATTTCTTCAGGCAACAACAACAGATACAATCCTAGTTTTAATTCTTGCTCTGCTTTATTGACAATCTTCTTTATCAATTTATGCTTGGATTTTCAGCTTTATTGGAATTAATTTCAGAGTATTATTATTTGATGATTTATGTTGAATTCAATTCCATAGTGATAGTGGATTGTTTTCTTGTTCCGTTGATTTATATTGCTATGATTTCTTGCTTTCAATTATTCTTGTTTTGTTGGATGATTGACGATCATGGTTCATTTACAAGTAGACTTAGATTAGGCTTGACTAACCCTAAGAATATGTTTGCTATTTCTTTGTTTATCGCTTTCGATTTATCGCTTTCATAGTTCAACTAGGGATTGACAACCCCGGTTTAGATTTAACGCTTTATTAATTTAGCTTGGGATTGACAACCCCAAGCTTAGGTCGTATTATCTTTCTCGTATTTCAATTCTTGCATGTTCAACCCTCGTTGGTGTTAGAATGTTTAGGATTTAATTGCTTTACGTGCAAATACCTAACAATGGCCTGTTAAGTTTTCCTTGAGAGACGACTCAGGTTAGCTTTCCTACTATAACACCTCGTGCGATTGAGAGTCAATTGAAAGTATACTTTGGTTGAACAAATTTTGGCGCCGTTCCCGGGGAAAACTTTAGGCGTATTGTTTGTGTTGTTTGTTTTCTGGTGTTTCTTTTCTTTCTGTTTTGGTTATTTTCTCCCCCGTGCGTGTAATTTTGTTTTTGTTGTTGGTATCTGCTAATGCAGGGTTATCAACAGTACGATTATGGTCAACCCGGCTGGGGGGAGGAAAGTTCGTCGTATTGGGCAAATTCTTCTTTCGAAGAAGGAGCCCAATTCGATTTTTCTAAGGAATATCCGTTGAGCTATGAGCAGCATGCCTATGATCCTTGCTGGGAGCAACCACCTCCGCCGCAATATTCATACCCAGAGCAACCACCTCCACCTCAATATTCATACCCGCAGCGGCCAGATACCCTCCTCACCCGATTCGAATGGTGGGAATCACAACCCGACCCGGAATATTGGAACCCACAACCTGGTTATGAATGGTGTGATCCACAGCGTGACCACACCTCCACAAAGAATTAAGTGGTACGACCCAGCAGAGTATTATTCACCGCCACACGCATCACCACCGCAAGTCATCATTTGAGGATTCGCTCACCCCACTAATGGATATGTTACTTAACAAAATGGATCTGCAAACACCTCATCTCGCTTTGGAGGCGCAAGCGGGGCATGTTAATAGCACGCAAAAAGAGTCACGGCAAGAATGGAGGAACCTCCAAACCAATCCGAGCAGATCCAAGCGGTCACAATTCTAGAAAGTGACCCAATTATTGAGAATTGGGTGGAAGAGACACCTGAAGAGCCGCTGCAGCCAGAGGAGGTGGAAATTGATGAAGAATGGGCACGTGAGGATGAGGAGCATAATCAGAGCCACGAGGAAGTGGTTACCAGGATGGTTGACGAGGAAGAGTGGGTACATGAAATAGATGACACGCCAGAACCCACTCTGGAGGTGATAGAACTACCCAAGCACGTGGAGGAGGATGAAGAGAGGATGGAGAAAGAGTGGGCACTTGAAGATACTCGAATACCAAAGCCCACTCGGGAAGCGATTGCACTGCCTCAACAATTGGAGTACGGGATCCCAGAGGAGGACACAATGATAACAAAGGTTGAGGTAGTTTCTATAATTTGTCAACATCTTAATTTACCAAAGTATTGTGCTGTAGGAGTTGAAGTTATTTATTTTACTTTGGAAAATAGGATGTTTGATTTGAGCTTAATTGATGTATTACTTGCTTTGTCTTTACTATCCTCATTCTTATAAGATTGCTACTGATGTTCTGGCCGAGATGGTATTCCTGCAGGTGAAGGACTATGGATAGTCCGTTGTTGACCGGAACACGTCGTGCTCACGACGTTAAACTGAGTACTGCGTGGGAGTTGACCCACGGATTTTTATTTGCTTTTTCTTTCTTTCTTTTCTTTGTCTTGTTTTGTTGTTCTTGTTGATCTATCTGTTTGTTGTTGAGTTTGTTTTGCTCAGATCTGAAAAGTTGTCAACAGCGAGATGAAGCCGTGACACTCCAACTCTGTCGTGCACGCTCACATTCCAACCCTGCCACTGCCATATTTTATCAGGGAAGTCTTCTCCTCTATCGGCTATTTTTATGTTATTAATGTTTTGAGCACTGGGGACAGTGCTCGAATTAAGTGTGGGGGAGTTGATAGTATTTGGTTTTGTGGGCGTGATGTATTGTTTTGTATGCTTAATGACGTGCCCTTGTGCTTATTTAGATTGTTTGGACTTGAGTTTGTGTCTATGCGAATAAGTTAGGATTTTGATTTGTGCAACTGAACTCTGTGGTATTGATCGGACCTTGATGTATTTCTCGTTTATCTTGATGTCATGTGATTAAAGTGCAATGTGAATTGACAAGATTGTGTGAATTGATTTTAAATCGGTGGTTATTGACGTGATTTGTCCGGCTAATGCTAGGGGGAGTGTTAACAGGATGGTTACCTATATACTGCTTCAAATATATAAAAAAAAAAAAAAAAAAAAAAAAATATGTGTGAAAAAGAAAATAAGGAGAATTAAAACTCCAATGTTGTTGAGATTGTATAAATGGAGGATGGGATTCTGCCCCTCTTTCTCATAAATTGAGAAATGGGCATGGGAAACCACGATAGGAGACTCGAGTTCATCGAGACTTCACCTTTCGAACATTGTTCCAAAATTTGTTTATACTTTCTTTGTGTTCTCAAAAGAAACTTGTTGCTAAAGGTAACCATTTTAGTTAATTCGCCCCTAACGGAGAGTTGGGTCTGAGCGAAAATAACCTACCTGTTTGTTTGATATTTACACAATCTTAGATTTGTTTCACATTAACTTTTATTATGTATTCATCATGTTTGGGAGAATTGCAAAAGAGATTTGATTGATTGGACTAAGAGTGATTTTGCATGAGTTATCTTTCGAACCTTATTAGTACAGACTTTGCTTGAGGACAAGCAAATGGATAAGTGTGGGGGAGTTGTTTAGTATGAATTTGTGATGATTCTTGGTATTGTTTTACGTGTCATTTTCTATGGTTTGTTCTATTTATGCCGTTGGTTTGATTAAGATTTATCGATTCGGATTAACTTCGTTCGTCTCGATGTTTTGTAGGAAAATGGTAGAAAATAGGATGAATTGGATATGCCAAGGATCAGATATAATTGAAGAGCATCTCGACAGAGTTCATAGGCGCAGCGTATTGCAAATCGGAGTTCGGACGCGAGAACGGAGCAACGTCGAAGTCGCGCGTGCGTGCACCGGCGCCCGCGCCGTCGTCGCGCAGCACCAGCGCCACACCGCGTCGCGTCCGCGCACGCGTCACTCGGCCACCCAGCGCCGGGCTGGTCTCGAGCGTGCCCAATTTCCTCCGGCGCTCAATGCCGACCAAGGCCGCCCGCCCGCCTTCACACCGCGCGCTGCTCGTTGCTCGCCCGCTCGCCTTCACTCCCGCAGCGCCCGCGCCTTGCCCAGCGCCCGTCTCGCCTAACTCCCGCAGCGCCAGACCGCCGCGCCAGTGGCTCATTTTCCACCCGATCGGCGAGGCCAAGACCATTCCGCCTCCCGCCTCGTCTCCAAGGCTGCTTTAGCCAAGGCTCTTCATATGCATCCTCCTTGCCGCTTGTCTCCATCTGCCACACTCACCGGCGCTTACATCAAGCGCCCGTCTCAACGCTTTTCACCTATTTTCCTCGCGCGTTCTCTTTGGAATCGGCGCTCACAAATGAGGCGAATCGTTTCCTCACCGGCGTTCACCCACTTGCGCGCTCATATTCAAAGCGAATGTATTTTGAGCGTGCGTTCATTTTGAGCATGGCTCACTTCCATTTAATATAAATAAACGCTTTAGGGTTGAGGGACGGGTCGGCGTTTTCTCTCAATTTTGGTTCTTCCCCAGCGCAGCCGCGGTGCTGCTCCTTCTCAGCTTTCACTATGGATTTCTTCAGGCAACAACAACAGATACAATCCTAGTTTTAATTCTTGCTCTCTGTTTTATTGCACAATCTTCTTTATCAATTTATGCTTGGATTTTCAGCTTTATTGGAATTAATTTCAGAGTATTATTATTTGATGATTTATGTTGAATTCAATTCCATAGTGACAGTGGATTGTTTTCTTGTTCCGTTGATTTATATTGCTATGATTTCTTGCTTTCGATTATTCCTGTTCTTGTTGGATGATTGACGATCATGGTTCATTTACAAGTAGACTTAGATTAGGGCTTGACGAACCCTAAGAATATGTTTGCTATTGCTTTGTTTATCGCTTTCGATTTATCGCTTTCATAGTTCAACTAGGGATTGACAACCCCTAGTTTAGATTTAACGTTTTATTAATTTAGCTTGGGATTGACAACCCCAAGCTTAGGTCGCTGTTATCTTTTCTCGTATTTCAATTCTTGCATGTTCAACCCTCGTTGGTGTTATAATGTTTAGGATTTAATTGCTTTCTGTGCGCAACACGAACAATGGCCCTGTTAAGTTTTCCTTGAGAGACGACTAGGGTTAGCTTTCCCTACTATAACACCTCGTACGATTGCGAGTCAATTGAAAGTATACTTTTGGTTGAACAACTACTACATGTTGCAATTAATTATATAGACGCATGCTAGGAATATAATCAATGTATGGTGAATTAAACATCCAAGATAGATCCTCGGGAGAGGGTCAAAATCAGTTTTCCCTACATGCAAGTGGACATTGCCGGTGAGGCTGAATATGATTGACTATTACTTTCCTGCGATGTATATACGTTTGGATAAAAATAATGATATTCCTTGTTCCCCACCACTGAGTACGTTTTTGTGCTCACCCCCTTTTATCTAAAATTTTTTGATGGTCTCTAGTGAGTACGTACTGGTGTGGGGGGACACACCAGTTAAGGCAAATTAAAACTTTTGTTTAAATAAGATTTGGCCTTCTACTAAGATCAGTAGAAGTCAGGTAACTCCGAGATCAGTACTGAGAATAGTACTGATGATCAGTTTAGAAAATGTAAGTCATATATTGAATGTGGTTAGTTAGCAATCCTACTGACTTCATAGTTGATAAGTTGGACTATAACTTTAGGTGTGGAATGTCGTGGTTAAGTTTTGCCTCACTGAAAACTGACTTAAAGACTTAGTCAAATATTAGTTTACTTAGTATTAATTTTTCTTTAGTAGCAAAGGGCTACTGATAGAGATTTTAAATCAGTGTTGTGATAAGTGTGTTGAATTATGACAGTTCAATAATATGAAATTTTAAAGAACAGTATTGAAAGGTAGCATACATAGAGTTTTACGTGGTTCAGATAGATCAACTACTACGTCCACGGTCTGATAAATCAGAAAATCCACTAAACTGAGATTAGCTTGCTTACGGGTGCAAAAAAACCAACGTACAGAAGTTCACCTTATTTGTACCTAAGCTTGTTGGATTTAGGGGTGAGCATTCGGATTTCGGTTCGGATTTTTGCCTAATCCGAACCGATCTGAAAATCCAAATTTTATGAAAGAAAAAATCCGATCCGAACCGAATATCCGAAAATCCGAAATCCAAAAATTCGAATTTTTTATACAAAGATCCGAACCGAACTGAAAAATCCGAAATTATAAAAAATCCAAAAATCCGAAACCAATTTTTGTTAATTCTTATATATATTTATATTAAATTTAAACATATTTAAATAAAATATTATTTATATATAAAAATTATATATATTTCTGATTTTCGGATTTTTTCGGATTTAAAAAATCCAATCCGATCCGATTCGAATATCCAAGATTTTGAAAAATTTCAATCCGATCCGAAAATCCAAAAAATCCGAATCGAATTTTAAATTTCGATTTGGTTCGGATCGGATATTCGGTTTTCGGATTTTTTGCTCACCCCTAGTTGGATTTGTATACTGAAAGCAAATTGGTTAAGCTTGTATATAATGTTTCCAGTTATCACTATTTCGATCAGCTATCTGAATTGTTTACTTGATTGCATATGTTGTCCCTTTATCTCATACAAAAGTTAGATCATTCAGTGTGTAGAAGATCACAGAAGTCTGTATGACTGGTTAAACTAGTTGAGGTATAAAAAGGATCAAAGTCGAGATAACTTGAGGAAAAGTGTTGGGAGATTAAATGTATGCAACACAATATTACGCAAGTGCACGTAATCAACAAGTAATATACGAAAATATTCCGAGATCGAATCCACAGGGAACACACTTTTTAAACCACGTCGAATACAATTTGTTTGTGATTATGAGAGAAAAACAATTAAAGAGAACTTTTATACCGAGACGAGGTGAAATTTCAGACAAACGATGATCAACAAACTGATATTAGGAGGGAAAATAGACTTTATCACTTGATTCCACCCACGCTCCGTACTCGCCACGCTTCAACATTATCTTTGCTTCGTTATTATGACATGAAATCTTCTAACTCTTAGCATTTTTCCAAATCTAAGATTATACCTTCTAAGCTCGTCAATATATTCCTATACCGAAGTGCTTTAAGAGTATCTCTACCATTCCATTCATTTAGCCACGCAAGGCAAACACATATTCCTATGCTATTCACACACATAATATTTAAATCATGTTCTTGCGTCACTTTCTTGTTTTCCACTCTATGAGAGCTTCCCAGAAATCATAGATCTAATATCTCACCTATGGTGATCAATCACAAGCAAGATAAATAATCGCCAAGAAAACGATAATAACTTAACAAGATAAGCAGAAACGGGCTCGTCACACGAGCATGGGTTTCATCAAAAGATCAAGTCCTAAAATTTAGCTCATAAATAAACAGCAACATAATTCAAATACACAAATGTCATAGCAAAGTAAAAAGAATTCGAGATTCAAAGTTAACACTGTCGTCGGAATCACGTGTTCTCCTCGATAGTCGCCTCTTCCGATAGCTTCTTCTCCAAGGCGTTGGCCTCTGATTCCCTCTTCAGAATACTTAATAGTGAATGTCATCTCCTGATTGTCGCCTTCCTTTTAATAACCAACTTTGACACTTTTTAGGTGTGCATGCACTAGCACCGCAAACCCTTCAACCACTAATTCTTTCTTTTTCCGTTGGCTCAGGCAAAATGCGCGTACTTTATGCTGTCGTGGCCAGCCGCCACGCGGGCCGTGGTCCCGCACTTCTTCTTCGTTGCTCATAAGCGCGACTTCACCCGCTAATACGAGCTCTTCTACTAAGTTTGCACAGGCACGAGCTCGTCCCTCCCGATGAAGACCTCGTGATCCGAACTCAACTCCTTACAAACTCGACCTCATATAAAGGTTCGCCCTCATATCCGAGCTCGGCGTCGAACATCGCCGCTTTTCTTTCCTTTCTTCCGAGCTCGACCTTGATGACTTCGCTCACAACCGATCTCGCCATGGTCATCATTCTCGAGCTTGGCAAGAGTCCGACCTCGCCACGAGTCCGACTGCCACGAGTCCGACCGCCACGAGTCCGACCTTGCACGAGTCCGACCGCCACGAGTCCGACCCGCACGAGTCCGACCGCCACGAGTTCGAGTGTCGAGGTCATCTTCACACTTGTGAATCTTCGATCTTTGAGCTCGGTTGGTTGCGAGCTCGGCTCTGCTCTCTTCTTTCCGGGTTCGGTTCCGCCACGAGCTCGGAAGTCTTGAGCTCGGCCTCCTGACTTCGCTCCAACCTCCTCGGTCTTCACTTTTCCAAAGTTTTGACTTCGCCTTTGTAGTTCGACCGCCTCCCGCATTTTCAAGATTATCTGCTCAGTCCTTCCTCGACATCGAAGTCAAGCTAGCTCACGAGTTCGGCCTTGCTTGTGCTCAACCCGGAGCTCGACTTGACTCGGCGACTTCACCTCGCCTTCACCGCCATTCATCCCGCTCATACCGAATTAATAACGATAAATGCCATTAAAAACCTTTAAATTCTCCCGACTCAATCCTTCACACATACACACGCAAACATAACAAAAACATATAACATAACAACAACTAACGAACAGAACCCGTTAAACTCAAGGATATTATTATCAAAAAAGGTCATATAATAACTCTTTTATAAGAGTTATCACACCCCCAAACTTAGCTCATTACTCGTCCTCGATCGATGTTCTGTTACACAACAAAAACGCACCCGCAAGAACAAGAGGCGATGTTCAAAATGCTCCGACAATAGCCAAGATGATGACTTAATCAGCTAAGGATGTCGCTTTCAGTCATGGTTCTTTCAAAGAAAAAGAATCATTCAGTTCTTCTCATTGCAAGTCTGGTCAATCACCTCGGATTGCAAGGATGTCGCCCTTCAGATATTAATAGGTATATAACACATTAGCCACAACATGAATCTTCCCATAACTTTGTTCTTCTTAATATGACCATGCTTTGATTATCAAGTGCACAAATGTCTCCACAATTACTCGTCAACCCCTCCACTAACATGAGTGTCATCAATACTGGATCAGTAGGTCTTTAACAGCTTATAATGTTAGGCTTGGGTGACGGTAGGATTGTTTGGGATAATGTAGCTCAAAACATCTGGGCACCTAACTCATTCTTGGTTCCAACTATCCTGACATTTTTCTGACATTTTTTTTTAGAGACCCCGCATCTTAACCTTTTTCGCTTATCATCTCCGCTTTTTTTTTTTTTAATAACACTCTCACAACTTCACCTTCAACTTCCGAGGTTATTTTACCTCCCACCCCAAACTTAGAACATAACATTGTCCCCAATGTTGAGACTTATACAAAACGAGGGTGAGACATCATATCTTACATAAGAGTAATACGGCACTATTATAGGTATGAGAGTAATCAACCACAATTAGGCATGCCCAAGGTGATGTAAGGAATAATATATGTGGTATACAGTGAGAATATTTAGTGGATGCAAGAAAGAAAAAGCTTGTAAGCTCAAAGGAGACCCTAGGAAAATATCATATTAGGGAAGGCTAGAAAGGCATAATCGATCCAAAAGTGGCCTACGTCCTATCCATGTCGACACACTCATGTATATTGTCTCATGTAGTCCCAACCCAATATAAAAGACAGCACTCATACAAAATCGTAAGCCAATTAAGATTCACCGATGCATTGGTTAATCCCTATAGGAACTAATATGCTAATACCGAATTAATAGAGGTACACCACGCAAAATAAGGGTAAAACCGCACAAGCAATAAGTCGCACTAAAGATCACAATATAAACAAAACAGATTGACATCATAAAGCTATCCTCGCACCAAACATCATCCTTAGAAATCATCGAAATGTAATCACATGCTTTTATTGAACAAACCGTAACAACAACAAAACACCGACCGTAAACAAAAGCTAAACACAACAAAACACAACCACAACACCAAGGATTGAGTTAGAGAGAACGCCCCTGACCTATGCCTCGGAGAACCGGAGGAGTAGGAGAACCGTGGGTAGATGGATCGATGGTGCCCGGTCCTCGTGGATGTAGCAGAGCAGCTCTTAAAATTGAGCTCGTCCGCCCGCCGCCTCTTTCTCAACCTCGGCCTCGTAATCATACTCCGATGGTAAAGGCCACGCCCGAATATCCGATGTGGAAATTGTGGAAAGTCGCAGCTCACCGGATAACGATCCGAGACAGTCCTCCATTGCACGATCTCGCCAGGCAATATACCCAATATCGCTTCAGTCGCCCTCAAACGCGCGCATCGAGCAAGAGTCCTTGATCCGTAGCATAGGAACTTCGTGATATCTAATATAGTAGGCCCGGACGAGGTCGGCATGGGCGGGGTAGACCAACTTGTGCGGCACGCGAGGTTGGGTCTCGATGTACCATGAAGATGCGCCAAGGTCTCGATATCTATGAAAGCTTTCTCAACGAGGCGATCCTCATCATCTCGAAAGGCACTCCGCCTAGATGCACAATTGAGTAATCGAGAAGGGAAGAACAATCGACCCTTCTTCCTTTTTCGCACTCGCCCACCTCGCGCCGCATTTGGCGCCTACATTTACTGGACCTTCAAGTGAAAATGCAGAGCAAGAAGAGCATCCGCTCTTCCGACACGGTAGTATCATGGGTGGTGGGCAAAATTCGCTTTTAATGAAGTGAAGCGGATACGAGCCTCCAATTTTAATGATGCAGCTTTAATGGAGCGACACCCCGTGTGGAAAACACCCATTCTGTGCCTTCGACCGCCGTCAATCTTAGTGCCTCTTCTAGATCATCCACTGAAGGAACCCTCTTCATGGCGAAGAACGCATCCTCCACCTCATTTTCCAATTCATAAAAATCATTAATGGTTTTCGAGATAAAACCACCAACTTACCCTCACCACGACGGCACTAACCTTCCTTATTTGGCAAAGGCGTGATATTTGCATAAAACTCTTTAACCAAGGGTGTAATGGGTGGAGGTGGAATTGCTGCAAACGTTGCCCATCCATTTAATGAAATCAACTCTATCACGAACACCGGGGTTTCCTTTGATTTCTGAAAACCCTTTTCTATCCAAAGATGCCTAGGTTTCAGGCGCTTAAAACTCTCGAACGCACCATGAGCTCAAAAAATTTGGGGATAGCGCCGATCAACGTCCCGCCTTTGCCGAGGAGGGTTTGTCCACCGCCTTCTTGCCTTGAATATCCTCCGCCATCCGCTCCACTATTTTGGCCTTACCTTGTCGCCTCGACTAATTTTTCTTTTCAAGAAGAAGGTACGACATCTTGAGGAGAACCCGTGAATCTTCCGATGACAACTCAAGGCCCGATATGACGATAGCGCGGCAGAAGTCATTGCTTATACGTGCACCGCCTCCCGATCATGTTGCTAAATCTCCGATAGTAACCGAATTTGACGGCAGAGAGATGAAAACAACTAAATTTCGTAGATCAAAGGTTTTGAGGAAATGTATGGACGTGAAAAGTGATAGCAAAGGCGCAGAAAATTGGAAATAAGAAAATTGATAGAATATAAAGAGGGAGGGAAAAAGGCACGGTCTTCCAAACCCAAATGTCAACCAAATTTTTCCCGCTCTTTTTACCAAAATAGCACACCTATTTCACTTTAGCTCTTTCTGCAAGCCCATTACTGGAACAACAACTAGCACCATGCTCAGAATTTACGCCCATAGGTACGCATGTACCACACCTGTAGTCCAAATGCCACATACCATTTTAGAACAAACCCTGCATCTACTTTAACAAAGCTAAGGAAATTTCTTATCACACACAAACAACGAGACAAAACGAAATAAGATAAATATTTACAAATTAGAGACAACAGGCGCTAAGCGCCAACTCGCCATGGCAGCCCAAGATACCTCCTATTGTTGTTTAGGTCGTCGAGGTCTTATTACGAACAACCTCGCCACCTCAATAGTGGTTGACACACCGTCCATTCACCATGAATTCACGGCCCGATGTTCCTTCAGAATGTGATAGCACCATGGGTGCTACCCGAGAATTGTGAAGGACCCGACCATCGCGACTTCACTTTCCAGAAAAGTTCTCACTGAATTGAACAATAGTACTTGTTGACCGGCAAGAACTCACGGCGAAGATATTGTTATCATGCCATCTCTTGGTTTTATCCTTGTACAACTTGGCATTCTCATAAGCAAACCACATGAATTCATCCATTTCATTTAGTTGCAACAAACGGGCCTCCAAAGAAATTTTATGCTCAAAATTCGCTTTATCGCCCAATAGGCTCGGTGTTCAAGCTCCAAAGGAGATGACAAGTTTTTCCATAAACCATCCGACACGGAGACATCCCTAAAGGTGTCTTGAAAGTCGCTCAGAGGCCCATACAAAGATCATCCAAGCGTATGGACCAATCCTTTCGACCGGGTTCACCACTTTCTCCCGTATACTTTTTCTCTCTATTTGAAAGCTCGGCTCGACCATTTGTTTGAGGATGATATGCAGAGCCACCTTGTGTCTCGACATTATACTTTGCTAGAATAGCACCCACAACCTCGTTGACAAAATGTGCGCCTCATCACTAATAATCGCATGAGAGTACCAAACCGCATGAAGATGTTCTTTGCAAGAATTTGATAACAACCTCACACATTGGTGGGGCTAGCCATGGCCTCTACCCATTTAGACACATAATCAACCGCCCCTGTGATATAGAGGTTGCCAAATGAGGTGGAACGGACCCATGAAATCGAGGCCCCATACGCCAAAGAGTTCAATTTCCGTAATGAAATTCATCGGCATCTCATTCCGGAAGATATATTCTCACCCTTCGACATCTGTCACATCTTTGCACGGCGCGCATGCTTTAAAATGTGGCCACGAATAACCCGATCAGAAACCTTGACCGCCGTTCTTTGTCCCGCAAAATGACCTCCATATGGAGTAGCGTGGCATCCCTCTAGAATTGATTCCATCTCTTCATGTGGTACGATCGCCTCATCAACCCATCGGCGCAGCGCTTATACAAGAATGGTTCATCCCAAAAGTAGTGTTCGACTCGAGAGGAACCTTTCCTCTGTTGAAATGAGAGTTCGACGCATGCGACTCCACGCACTAGGAAGTTGACAAAGTCTCGCATACCAAGGCGTACCATCGTGCCGCATGCTCATCAATTGTTCATCGTGAAAGCGTCACGAATTTGGGCATGAGTTTCATCGCCCGATGTGTGTAGGCAATCGAGACAAATGGTCACCTACTGATTCTCGGTCCCTTCTCGCCTCTAATCTCTAGATCAAATTCTTGTAGCAGAAGATCCACCGGACAAACCGTGGCTCGCATATTTCTTGGCGACAAGATATCTTATGGCTACGTGATCTCGTAAACAATCACCTTCGAACCCACGAGGTAGGCTCTAAATTTTTCACAAGCGAACACTACTGCTAGCAACTCCTTTTCCGTAGTGGTGTAATTTATTTGAGCTTTCACCAACGTTTTGCTAGCGTAATAGATGGAGTGGAATATCTTCTCCTTTCTTTGACCCAGCACGACCCCCACTGCGAAGTCACTAGCGTCGCACATAACCTCGAAAGGTAATGACCAGTTTGGTCTGATGATTACTGGAGCTGTCACTAGAGCTCATTTCAAAACGTCAAACGCCTTCAGACATCCCGGGGTGAGCTCGAAGTGGCTATTTTTCTCCAGCAAGGCACACAGTGGCTTAGAAATTTTGGAAAAATCCTTTATAAACCTTCTCAGAAAATCAGATGTCCCAAGAAACTACGCACCCCATTTACGTGGTAGGGGTGGAAGTTTATCTATCACTCGATCTTGGCTCGCCCACTTCGATCCTCCTCGATATGTGATGGCCTAGCACTATGCCCTCCCGTGCCATGAAATGGCATTTTCCCAATTCAAGACCAAGTGCGTCGCCGCATGCCTCCAAGACCTTCCCTGTTACCGGCATACCTCAAAAGTATCCCCAAATCACGAGAAGTCATCCATGAAGATTTCGACCGACTTCTCTACCATATCCGAGAAGATGGCCATCATGCAACGCTGAACGTCATTTGGGCATTACAGAGTCCAAAAGGCATCCTTCTAAAGGCAAAAGTGCCGTAGGGACAAGTGAAGGTGGTTTTGTGTTGATCATCGGGTGCAATGGCGATCCGATGATAGCGAATACCCATCTAGGAAATGTAAGAAATCCTTACCAAATGAGTTTATCAAACATTCGATCCATGAATGGCGGAGGAAAATGGTCTTTCCTAGTAGCGTGTTTAATTTCCGTAATCCACACAAACACGCCCATCCCGTTATCACCCGAGTTGAATTAACTCCTGCGGATCATTAGAAATCACCGAACTCCTCATTTTTAAGAACACACTGCACGGGCTCACCCAAGAACCGTCCGAGATCGGATAAATGATTCCAAAGATCCGACCATTTAATAACTTCCTTTTTCAACACCTCTTTCATGGCTGGATTAAGACGGCCCTGGTGTTCTATGGAAGTGCTGTGGCAATCTTCCAACAATATCTTGTGCATGCACAGAGCCGGGCTGATCCCCTTGATGACGGCAATTGACCATCCAATAGCTCTCTTGTATTTGCGCAGCACCTGTAACAGAGATTCTTCTTTGTCGAGTTCGAGCGCAGCTGAAATGATTACTGGAAGAGTTTGTCCCTCACCCAGATAAGCATATTTCAGGTGGTTGGGCAAAGTTTTCAGACTAAGTATTGGAGGTTCTTCTATCGAAGGTTTGATACCGACAGCTAATCTGCGAGTCCAAGTGACTCGGAGTTCTACCGATCTGAGTGGCACTTCGCGCATCTTTTGTTAGAGGGGTCTTTGAGGTAGCCCGTTTCTTGCTCTAACTCGTGAGTTCGGCATATTCATTTTCACTGTCTTCGAACTGAGCCAAGTGTTCTAGCATCTTTTCGACGATGACTTGCTCTAATACTTGTATTACCGAGCATTCCTCCACTTCGTCAGGGTACTTCATAGCATTGAAAACATTGAAAGTAACTTTCTGATCATTTACTCTCATTGTGAGTTCGCCTTTTTGGACATCAATCAGAGTTCTTCCTGTTGCAAGGAAAGGACGTCCCAAAATAATAGGTACTTCGTGGTCTGCTTCATAATCCAATATGATGAAGTCCGCGGGAAAAATGAATGTATCAACCTTTACTAGCACATCTTAAATTTTTCCTTCGAGATGAGCCATAGACCGATCTCGCCAATTGCGGGGTCACTCATGTGGGCCGAGCTTCGTATCTCGAAGCTTCTCAATATTGAGAGCGGCATTAAGTTTATACTGCCTCCCGGATCACATAGCGCACGACCAACGTCGCGACCTCCAATTGAGCATGGAATTGTGAAACTCCTCGGATCTTTCAACTTGGGTGGAATTTGCTTTTAACATGGTACTATCGCTCTCGATCGGTGCCACTGCTTTGAACTCCCCGCTGCTCTTCTTTGTTAGGATATCCTTCAAGAACTTCACATAATTTGGCATTTGTTCTAGTGCTTCCACCAATGGAATATTAATGTGCAGCTTTCAAGACATCTAGAAATCTCCAAACCGAGTATCCTCATTGCTTTTTCAACCTTTCGGGAAAGGTGGTGGTGGTCGATAAACCACCTCGCCCATCGACTTCGGCAAGGGTTTCACCTCGGTAAGCTTCTCAAGATCAAGGGGTTTCTTTGGAGATTCCACTTCTACCACATTGCCTTTAGTGTTTGAGGACCCGCCTTCTCTTCTTGGTTCATCGCCTCGGTTCGTGCATTTTCTTCCACTTAGTAGGTAACGGCCTCGACATGTTCCTTGTCTTTCCGAGGGATTTCCGTGTCACTGGCGGATTACCAATTGCCTATTCCTCATCTCGGTGGCTAATTGTCCGATCCGAACTTCCAAATTCGTAGCTAAGTTGATCGCCTCGATTATCTGATCCGCCTTAGCCATATACTCCTTCATCAAAGTTTCAATAGACTTGGGCCGTGGGCGGCTTGTTGTCGCTTCTGTTGGAAATTTTGTGATATGTGTTTTCTCAAAATTTCCACCACCACTGTTCTAGCTCCTCGTCCTCCCCACGAAAAATTAGGATGTTGTCTCCACCCGTGATTATATGATTGTGAATACGGATTGTTCCACCGGCCATTCGGTTTCCCATGTAGCATACGAGCTGGATTTGATGGACAACTATCAAAGTATGCCCTCCCCACGAGAAACACACGACATTTCGCTCACTTGCATTGTGGGTGCGACCATCGAACACTTGTCGCTGAGCACCGGATTAGCTATTTGCAAGCCTTTCAACATATTTCTCATAGACGCCACTTGAAAGCGGTTAGCGCCAAAGCATCAACTTCCAAAACACCGACAATGTATTTCTTCCCCATTGGAACTCGAGAATTGGACCATTGACAATTGTTATTAGCGATCCTTTCCAATATCTCATACGCCTCATTGTAGGATTTGAGAATAGCTCCATTTGCGGGCGTCAGCACCAAGCGTGTGGGCGATTTAGCCCATTATAGAAGGTCTCCGTTGAATGCGATGCGGAATGCCATGGTGAGGGCATTTCGTAGCATTACCTTATAACGCTCCCATGCCTCGCATACGATTCATCATCATTCACCGGAACGACAAGATGTTATTTCAAATCTTGCATTCTTCGTAGGCGGAAATACTTCATCAAGAATTTTTCACGAGCTCGCTCCACGTAAGTGATAGAGTCCGATGGAATACCATTCACCATGCTTTTACACCATCTCGTAGCGAGAAGGAACAACCAAGTCTCGCCGCCGGCAAAACACCCGCAACTTGAATGAGTTGTCACCTCGAGAACGACCAAGGTGGAGATGTGGATCCTCCGTGGCTTGCCCACCGAATCGCCCATCGCTTGGAGTATCTCGAACATAACCGCTTCACCGAATCGGTTCGCTTGCACCTCGGTCCGGTTATTCCGGATTCACCATTAAATGCGGGGTTAGCGAGTCACGTATACCCTTTCCCTGGTCATCGGCGATGACTATGGCGTTCCTCCATTATTCCCATTACCGCCTAGTGCGGCCATTTTGGCTTGTGCTCTTCGGATGTTTTGACGTCGTCTTCCTCGACGGAAGGTGCGCTCAATATCTGGATCTAGCCGGTACAATACATGTGCCTTGGTTTTGCGCATATACCACAGTCCAGAAACTTGATTCACGCAAAGAAAATAACAGAGTCAACCACTAGTACTAAATAAACACAAAAATTGAAATATCAACGTAAATTATAATTGGCATTCCCCGGCAACGGCGCCAAAAACTTGTTGGGAGATTAAATGTATGCAACACAATATTATGCAAGTGCACGTAATCAACAAGTAATATATGGAAATATTCCGAGATCGAATCCATAGGGAACGCACTTTTTAAACCACGTCGAATACAATTTGTTTGTGATTATGAGAGAAAAACAATTAAAGAGAACTTTTATACCGAGACGAGGTGAAATTTCAGACAAACGATGATCAACAAACTGATATTAGGAGGGAAAATAGACTTGATCACTTGATTCCACCCATGCTCCGTACTCGCCACGCTTCAACATTATCTTTGCCTCGTTATTATGACATGAAATCTTCTAACTCTTAGCATTTTTCAAAATATAAGATTATACCTTCTAAGCTCGTCAATATATTCCTATATCGAAGTGCTTTAAGAGTATCTCTACCATTCCATTCATTTATGCCACGCAAGGCAAACACATATTCCTATGCTATTCACACACATAATATTTAAATCATGTTCTTGCGTCACTTTCTTGTTTTCCACTCTATGAGAGCTTCCCAAAAATCATAGAGCTAAGATCTCACCCATGGTGATCAATCACAAGCAAGATAAATAATCGCCAAGAAAGCGATAATAACTTAACAAGATAAGCAGAAAACGGGGCTCGTCACACGAGCATGGGTTTCATCAAAAGATCAAGTCCTAAAAATTTAGCTCATAGCGAGCTGTGCAACATAATTCAAATACACAAATGCCATAGCAAAGTAAAAAGAATTGAGATTTAAAGTTAACACTGTCGCCGAATCACGTGCTCCTCCTCGATCGCCGCCTCTTCCGATAGCTTCTTCTCCAGGCGCGCCCTCGATTCCCTCCCAGACATCGAATAGTGAATGTCATCTCCGATTGTCGCCCCCTTTAATAACCAACTCGACACTTTTTAGTGTATGCATCAGCACCGCAAACCCTTCAACCATCGATTCTTTCTTTTTCCGCTGGCTCGCAAAACGCGTGCGTACTTTATGTCGTCGTGCCGCCCGCCACGTGGCCGTGGTCCCAATTTTCTTCTTCGCTTGCTCATAAGCGCAGCCTTCATCCGCTATCTGAGCTCTTCTACTAAGTTTGCACAGGCACGAGCTCGTCCCTCCTGATGAAGACCTCGCATACGAACTCAACTCCTTACAAACTCGACCTCACATAAAGGTCCATCCTCATGTCTGAGCTCGGCGTCGTAACATCGCCTGCTTTTCTTTCCTCTCTTCCAAGCTCGACCTTTGATGACCGCTCACAACCGATCTCGCCATGGTCATCATTCTCGAGTCAGCTAAGAGTCCGACCGCCACGAGTCCGACCCCACGAGTCCGACCGCCACGAGTTCGAGTGTCGAGGTCATCTTCACACTTGTGAATCTTTCGATCTTTGAGCTCGGTTGGTTGCGAGCTCGGCTCGTTCTCTTTCTTTCCGGTTCGGTTCCGCTCACGAGCTCGGCCTCCGGACTTCGCTCCAACCTCCTCGGTCTTCACTTTTCCGTAGTTTTGACTTCGTCTTTGTAGTTCGACTCGCCCCGTATTTTCAAGATTATCTGCTCATCCTTCCTCGTACATCAAGTCAAGCTCGCTCACGAGTTCGCCTTGCTTGTGCGTTCAACCTGAGCTTGACTTGACTCGGCGGACTTCAGCCTCGTCTTCACCGCCATTCATCCCGCTCATACCAGAATTAATAACGATAAATGCCATTAAAACCTTTAATTTCTCCGACTCAATCCTTCACACATACACACGCAAACATAACAAAACATATAACATAACAAAGAATTAACGAATGTAACCCGTTAAACTCAAGGATATTATTATCAAAGGTTATATAATAACTCTTTTATAAGAGTTATCAAAAAGTTATTGGTATAGGCTGCAATATATATAAGAAGTAACGGGACTTGGTTGTTTGTCTATGTTGGTATATCTTGACGTATTGATGGATTACTTGAGATGAGTTCTTCTATCTGACCTTCGTGAATAACCTAGACCTCGATGACTTTATGTTGATCTAAACCTCAATAACATTTCATGTGAGTATGAGTTATTGACCATCACCTTGACTTGTTATGGGAGAAGTGTAGGGAAATCTGATTTTACCCTCTTCCCGAGGATCTATCTTTGATGTTTAATTCACCATACATTGATAATATACTTAACATGCATCTATATATTAATTGCAACACATAGGTGTATACTCGTGTTTACCTGCGAATTTATGTAAAATAAGATCAATGGCAGACTCAGCTTTGATCTTCTAGACTATATCCCGGATGCCTATTCTCCAATACTGAGTGAGAGCAATCTATGGAGAATACTGCAAAAATTCGCCTCCTTCTTTGATCTCTGTGATTTTCGAAAATCACATCAAAATGAATAAGATTATTCTAATTTTCTTTCACCTTGTATTTATAATGCATTTCTAGAATCTTATTTAGATAGGATCCCTGTATATCTAATAAATACAATCATATATTTTCAGATTAAATATATTTAGAATAATTATCTTTTGATATCTAATAATATCAGATAATATCTCTTGATATCTAATGATATCATATAATATCTCTTGATATCTAATAGTATCAGATAATATCAATCTAGATACTGGAGATGTATAAAAATAATACATTAATCTAAACAGAGTTCTAGTGGGACTCTACCAGTAGTGGGTGAAAATTCAGCAGCTTCAGGCCTTGATGGGTCAGCCTAGGGATCAAATGCAAGTAATAACTATTGACATACAAAGAATTAATTATCTTATGCTCAGCCTAGAACATAAATTAATTCATAAACATTTATTCATTCCACTAGAGAATAAATGTTGACTTGTCCTTTATTACCGAAGTTGAGTCGGGCTTGCACTTAGACTTACAAATCCCCGTATTTAAGATATCACACGTCCATTAATTATTTATAGCATTCTGACAGCTTAACAATTAATCTCTTTAATTCCTGAAGTAGTATCACTCAACCTTATTATTGTATTTGAGCTAACTCAATCTGTAGGGTTTAGTACAATAAATCTTTATAGCTCGTTAAGGGGACGTCATCATCCTAAACTGATACAGTGACTCGATACATGTGACTAGCATGACATACAAACACTATCACCGCCCAATATGCGGAGAATCATGGGTTATCTTATATAACCCTCACCCATAACAAGCCAAAGTGATTGTCAGTAACTCATACTCATATAAAACCTTATCGAAGTTTAGATCAACGTAAAGTCACTGAGATCTAGGTTCTTCATGATGATCAGATAGAAGAACTCATCTCATTGTGATCCATCAATACGTCAAGACGTACAAGCATAGACAAACAACCAAGTCAAGTCACTTCTTATCTATATCGCACTTATACCGACAACTCGTTCTCAAGTTGTCTCGCCAGTTGTGACCTTTTTCATATCTCAATAAACTTAACCAATCATACGGACTTACGTGATCTTCTACACATTGTATGATCTAACTTTTGTATGAGATAATAGGACAAACATATACAATCAAGTAAACAATTCAGATAGGAGATTGTAATAGTGGTAATAGGAAACATTGTATACAAGCTCCATTCTGCTTTCAGTATGCAAATCCAACAATCTCTCACTTATACTAAAATAAACTTTAAGTATACAATGTGTCTCCCTACTAGTTATTATAAATAACACCACCACTTTCATTCTCTCACTTCTACAAAAGTTTCATTTCTAAGTGGGGGCCATCTTGCGCAATCCAAGTCCTCGAACATGCTCGTCGTAGACTTTTTGCTGCAGGATCTTCATGAATGGGTGAGCTAGGTTGTCCGCAGTATCAATCTTCTCTATAATCATACCACCGTCGTATGATTTCTCGTATGATATGGTACTTTCTCTTTATGTGTTTCGTCTCCTTGTGAATCTGTGGTTCCTCCGAGTTTGCTACTGCACCAAAGTTATCACAGAACAATATGATACTCTTGGGCAATTAAGGTACCACATCTAGATCTATGAGGTAGTTCTTGAACCATACCACCTCCTTAGCAGTCTCATATGCGGCTACATATTCGGCTTCCATGGTGGAGTCTGTAATGCACTCCGCCAAGATACGGCTCCATCTCCCAAGGTAAATACATAGCTTGAGATAGACTTCTTCTCATCATGGTCAGCTTGGAAATCTGAGTCTGAATAATCCAAATGCATTAGACTATCTGTCTGGTAAACTAGATTATAATCTCGAGTCCTTTTTAGGTACTTGAGTATATGCTTTACCGCAGTCCAATGAGCTTATCCAAGGTTAGACTGATATCTTGCTACGATGCCTACCGCATAATAGATATCGACCATTGTTCACTGTCACAACCCGATTCGGCTAATCCCAAAGGACTGCCTTATCGGACTACAACTTGGGGTTGGATTAAGTAAATATAAAAGAAGGAGATTTTCAACTCATTTCACCGGTGATGAATCATAGATGTTGCAGAAGTATAGAATCTTCGATTCGAAGATTCTAACAAAACAGTAGTTTTTACAAAGTTTCTACCAAGACATTAAAGGACTTAACATAGTTATACAATTTAAAAGAGTTTCAAGAGTTTGCAGCGGAATAAACGTGTGAGACATGCATATGAAATGCATTCTCAAGGTGAATCAAAAGATGTTCCATACTAAATTGATAAAAGAATTCCTGCTCAACTCCATTCTGTTCCATCACCAGCTCAACCTGCACATCAAAAACGAATATGCAGGGCTGAGTACAAAGTACTCAATGGACACATGCCGTTTATACATTTTATTTTCATGAAATTGTGCTGCCGCGTCCACAGTAAGACACAAGGGTTTTATTTGGAAGGACTTGTGCTTACTAAATTGTAATACCCTACATTCCTGTAGCAGAGATTAGCTCCTGATTAAGAGCTTATGAGAAGGGCATTGCATCCTTATGAAATAGTTGTTTAAGCTAGAAGCTTTTATGTTAAGCTTGAAGTCGTCAAGATAGAATTTGAGATAGATTCGAGATGAAACCTAAGATAAGATTCTTAGTTCTTGTCTAGAATAAGAAGATTTAGATTTCAAGAGTTTTGAGATGATAAGTATGTGTTCATAAGAAGTTTTGAACCCAAAGTCTTGATTTCAAAGTTTTACTCTTTGTTACATTTGTTCGCCGTATAAACCCTAATCGTCGGCATAATACCTGATATGGTTTTTGAGGACAAAAATATTTTTATAATCAAGTTTTTGATATTTTTAATATGTTATTTGAGTTTTAAAAGAGAATTTCAAGCAGAGAGCATTTTATCAGAAATTGAGTTTTGAAATCGGAACAGTATGGACTAATAGTATGTATTTGTAACATTAGTATGAAATTCAAGCAAGAAAGGATGAGAAATTTCTAGAAAAATGATTATTCATCAAGATTTAAAGAAAATGAAAAATGGAGAAATCTAAAGAATTCCTTAACATTGTGGAATTCTCTAGATTAGTGATGAATAATCACTTTAATAAAGAAAAGGAAAAATAAATAAAAAATTAGTGGATTTCTATATATACACATTACTATGCCTTTTCTTCCATTTTCTTCCCCAAATTTCGTGCCTCACACACACTACACACACTAAATTTTTAAAATTTCAAGCTCCAAATTTTCAAGATCCAGTCGTTGAATTTTCGATCCGTCTTCGAATTAAGGTATAATTCTATCTCTAGAGCACATTTATGGTTTGAAAATTTGAAAAACATAAACCTTTGAGCATGATGCATTTTTTGCTATTTTGAGAAATTATGGAGGAATATGTTGTTGTTGTTTAATTATCTTTTGATATTATGATAGATTAATCACCGACGAGTTGTTTAACGTTGAAATTTTGAGCATATGTTTATTCTTTGAAATTTTATGAATTTTGAAAATATACAGGTCTTGATCTTTAATTTATGATGTTTATATGTTTATATTCCTTCATATATGTATTGATGAGTTGATATAAACATGTTTTGAGCATGAAAAACGTTTGAAATCGAACCTACGTCGAAACCCCTTTTTGGCCGAAAACCCTAGCCTATGTAATGTTGGATTTTGATTTTATTTGATCATTTTGAGTTCATATTTGGATTCTATGATATGAATAAAGCTTAAAATAATTTATTCGGATTTTTCTACGACGTATTCAAAAGTTAAAAATTTTAGTTTGTCGGCAAAATTAGTTTTCAATGCTAAAGCTTTGATCTTTGGATTTTAATGGTTGATTAGTGATATTTGATGATAGTTGAGTATGTATAGATGTTCGTTGGTGTTAGATGACATCTCACGTGATTTTGACGTCGGACATAAGCTATGTCTTAAGGGGTTGTTAGGTTTTTGCTAAGATTAGATAGTTTAAGCTTGTTGTTGAGTTTTCTATGCTCGCTCATACATATGAGGCTTCGTGATGTCTTGTTATATGTAAGATGTAGAGGATGCAATGACCCAAGTTTTTATAGACCATAGTGTCTTGATATCGAGAAGATATAGTCATATCGATTTACTAAGATAAAAGTTATATTCTTGTTTGGTTCTTGATATGCTTATATGTCGCTTTATGTGGATTGATGGACCAAATGGGAAGAAGATGAAATGAAAGATGTAGCACATTGATCGAGTGATCGTCATCAGTGGGTATAAATCCTTTTAAAATGATATGTTATGCTTTATATATTTTCAAAATGATATGAAATGCATTTATTTGCAAAGTTTCAAAGTTGATCGACTTGCCTATTTTTGAGCATGAGCACGAGCACGATGCATTACCTATCCACGGAAATGAAAGAAAGAAATGATGGATGAAAGAAAGAATGTCCCGATCGTCGGGTATGGACCTTCGGTCAAGGTGTGTTTGAGAAGGGCCTACTTCTCAACACATAGAAAGAATCGTGGATATGGGAAGAAAGTTGTCGGCGACATAGACCATGCATATGCATATTTTTATGATGCTATGAAATGAAAGCAAGTAAGTGTTTATAATGATGCATGCACATGTTATTTCATTAAAACCCCGTATTGCAATGTTATGATAAGTTAATCCTATAGCTCACGAGCAATGTTTTATGTTTTCGCGATACCCACCGAGGTGCATTTTTGTACTAACGCCTGCATGTATTTCTAAACGTGCGGGTTGAGCTCGAGATGATGTTTGGAATCAATGTCGCAAAGGAGCTTCTAAATGTTGATGATAATATTCAATTGTTGATGTTGTTCATTTGATGTTAACATGTTTCGTTGCCCGCAGAGTTATGTCATCATACATAATTCTCAACCACACTTCTCGTTGTCGAACTTTGGCCTTCACCGTTGTTATGTCTTGTTATGCCGAATTGACCAACCTAATCTTGATGACGATCATTGTTTTGTTGTTATGGTCTCGGCATCGTTGTTACGTTGTCGACTTGCTTATAAGAACATGGATTCATTGAAATGTCTTTGACATCGAGGATTTACTTGAAAGTTCAGAATTGTTTCGTTAGAGCCAATAAGGTTTATATCAAGTCTTTGAAACATTGTTAAACCATGCTTTGACGTCGATAAGTTCTCAATGTTGTTAAAATATGTTTGAAAATGTACATTCTTGATATTGGTTATTCTTTTGTGATTATCCGTCCTAAAACGTTGCTTTTCTACATTTGATCATTTATTGTGGATTGATGACCTAGAATCAATCTTTGTCAAGTTCCATTCTACCTCTTCGACCATAAACGCTTGATTTCTTCTTAATGAAAGTTGGTATCATATATTTCTCTCGATAAATATTTGGTCACATTTGTCGTTATTGATTACACGTTTCTTTCTAACCCAAGTCACGGCCTAACTACTGACTAATTACTTGGTTAAGTAGTCGGGCAGTGACATAAATATTTTCATTTATTTTCGCAACATTGCACGGCTAGGCATTTTCTCACAACGTATAATCCAAGTCGGCTATGGAACGCGTGGGAGGGAGGCGTCCCTTCATTCGGACGCACGACTGACTGTGAATAGTTCAGAGGCTAAGCGTACACAATCCTAACTAGCATCTCACCACACTACAAGAAAGTTGACTTTCCGCGACACGAAAAATGTGTCGCTAATATTTGTTTTAGTGTCGTAAAGCTAACTTGCGACATTTTCTCGGCCACTTTAGATTGTGTAGCAAAGGTCGTGTAGCATTTTATGACACTTTGTTTTCAATTGTGTCGCATCATATACGACACTATGTGCATCGTTAAATTAATTATCGTATAAAATTTGTGACATATTACGTGGCATTAGTCGTAGTGACACATGTTAGTTTGCATCGCATTACATGACATTAGCTGAAGCGTCACATTCTGATTTGCGACACTAGCTTACGACATTACAACCAATTTGACATATATTTTGTATGAAGTTTTCTCCATTAGGATACGAATTCGTAATATCTCTTATTGGCCCGGCCAACCCGAATGGATATATACAAAACATAAAATATTTTGACAGACAATATCGTATTTAAACATTGGCAGTATAAGAAAAGCAGTAAAGTAATAACAGTAAATATTTCCGTAAAATCCCATTTTACAAAAGAGCCCACATTTTGTTTAGATAAGAATGTCCACATTTTGTTTAGATAAGAATGCCCCACCTTAAGAACTATGTTTTTATGGTACTGGTGATCACTTGTCATCTCCTTTCATCTCCGAGCTGGACCTTATCAACGTAAGAAAAGAAATTTAGTACTTCACTACGCTTTCTGAAAATCATCGATCCGAAACAACGGACTTACTAACATCAACCTTTTTTACATTGAAAATTTCTTTTATCATAATTAATAACTCTATTACGTTGATTAGATTCATCGCGTCATGATGAGAGATGATACTCCATCCTTACATTCTTTTCTTCAGTCCTCATCATTTCGTGTAAATTACAAACCCTAATTTCATA
This sequence comes from Salvia rosmarinus, assembly GCA_036937905.1. Lineage (NCBI taxonomy): Eukaryota > Viridiplantae > Streptophyta > Magnoliopsida > Lamiales > Lamiaceae > Salvia > Salvia rosmarinus. The sequence continues at coordinate 51,881 of JAODLM010000377.1, forward strand.
ACTAAACTTCGTCGTACACTAACACGTATTCACAATTTGAAATTCGAAAACTCTTGTTCATTAGTATTATTTCCTCGCTTCATTTCTCACATTACACGTCTTATTCATTCTATCAGAGAAACTCACATTTAGCTAGACAAATAACATAACTATACTCACGCACTAACATGCTTCATGCATTCATACTTTAATCAAGTCATTTCAAACTTCAAACTAATGTATTTCTCATAATTCACCTTAAACATATAAAACAATTAACTTGCATAATATGCTTTAATTCTAATTTATTGTTTAGCATACTCCAATAAATCTCATAAATTCACTTTGACATTCAATCATGCCCAATTATATATATGAAACTAATTTATGCATAGCACTTTATATTTCAAATTTCTACGTCACTTAGCAAAACGGCTCAACGTAGAAATATTATATCACATTCTAAAATCATATAAATTCATAGCATATCTTATATATATTCTTGGGCCTAAATATGTTATCACATTTAATAAAATAAATTTGAAACTCTAAATCCTCCAACTTAAGACTTTCATAATTTTTGGAAAAATTAGCAAAATATTTCCATAAATTCTTATAAATCCACATAACACTCTATATTAATGTAGGATCATTAATATCAAATAACATTAAACATAGAAAAATTTGACATCATTCCCCTTCATCTTATGGCTTTCGAAAATTTTAAAAAAACATAACAATTTTCAAAAATTCTAATTAATTCACACTATACATCATCCTCATCATACATCAGTAATATAAACTAATATTCATCATACACAAATCATACCTCGATAATTCATGTCTAGGATTTTTGAATTTTTTACAAATAAATTTCCAATATTTTTCAAAAATTATGAATTAATTCTTACATGCTCAAACAATGCCCAACATTATCAATTCATGCTCAAAACAACTATAAAAAATCATAATCACTTCCATTAGAAACCTCATATATCTCAACTATAATTAAAAATTTAACATGCTTAACTTTATACCAAATTCATAATACATGCTCACAACCATCATATGAACATATTTAATTAACAATCTAAACATCTAACAAAAATCCTTAAATTTCTCATGAAATCACCAAAGCATATAATTACATTTTTCATGGATGGATTTCTAATTTTTTGTATATCTAAATAGATTAGATAATTTATAACCTTTAATCGAATCGATCGTCAAGAATTCGATTTTCTAACTCGAAACTTAAGACAACATGGAAGAACACTTCCCATATTTTTGTTTTCTTTTCCTTTTCTTTTTCAATTTTCTAAAAAAGTGTAGACAAATAAGAGAAGATATTTTATCCCTTTATTAGTGTAATACTTATCTAGTTAATAATCCATATTTATTTAAATAGATCAATAATTTGTCATTTAACACCATCACAAAATCCTTTAATACAACACATGTAATAATATTTTAATTATGTTAAGTTGAAATAAATTTCAATCATTTCAATTAGTATTATTATGATCAAATTATATGAAAAATTAATAGATTTTCTATTCACTCAAAATCGAAAGTTCTCGACTTTCATTTTTATTTTAGATTCGCTACTAATGAATTCCTCTAATAATTCAAAAATTGGTTTTAAACATCCGAGGTATTACATTCAAAAATTGCATACATGAGAATTCCTACTACAAGCATATGGAACATGTCTCATTTCCTCTATCTCATTTGCGTCATCGATTTAACGCTCCTTATATAAAAGAACACCATATCTCAAGGATAGCAATCCATTCTCGACGGTTTGCATGCTAAAACGAGTAATTATAGTATCAATGTAAGACACCGAGATAAGCTCAATATTTTCCTCTTGCGATCTCGGTGAAACCTCGATCCCAAGAATGTATCTTGCATCTCCTAAGTCTTTCATCCGAAACCGATCGGATAACCAACTCTTTACGCCGATAACAACTTCACATTATTGCCAGTAGAAGGATGTCATCTCGTAAAGTGCAACAAAAATCACGTCACCGTTGACACATAAACGATATACGCAATTTTCGCTAGGTAACTGGGTAAAACTATGGTTTTTACCACCTCTTCAAAGCGTAAGTTCCATGATCGAGATGCTTTCGAGTCCATAAATTGACTTTTAAGCTTCCACACTAGATGCTCCTCACCTTTCTTCACATAACCTTCGGGTTGCTGCATATAGATGTCTCGAACCTTCCTCAAAGTAACCGTTTAAGAAAGCGGTTTTCACATCCATTTGCCAAACCTCTAGGTTTAAGTGAGCTACTATGGCCAGAAGAGTTCTGATGGACTTGAACATTGCTACAGAAAAAGGTCTCATCGTAATCGATTCCCTCAATCTGAGTGTACCCTTTCGCCACAAGCCTGCCTTTAAAAGCCGAAATCTCTCCATCAGAGTCTCTTTTCCTCTTGTATACCCACTTACTACCTATGGCTTCATTGCCATCGGGTAGAGATGTTTTCTCGTATATATCCATAGCTGCTATGGACTCAATTTCTAAGTCTATAGCGGTGTGTCATGCTCCTGCATCTATGTCTTATATTGCCTTTTTGTATGTTCACGGGTCGATTATAGCTTGTTCGCCTACTAGGACTAAATTCGAAGATCCCACCATGACAATAAATCGATTAGGTTGTTGCACAACACTCCCACTACGACGAGGTGCTACTGGCACAATGGCAACGATGGGTGCAGTAGCTTGTGGTTCTCTTTCTTGCAGAACTTTTTGGGTAGGTGCCACTTATACAGTCGATAACCCCAGTGAAACTCGACCCACTTCAATCTCTTGTTGTACTGGTGTCCATCCTTCCCACTAGACTCGACATCTTGTACATTTGGCAGAATAAGTGGTGGAATACGATCATCTTCTAATTCTTGAAGAATGATTTCAACTTTGTATTTGTGGTTTTTCATGTAGTCATACTCCAAGAATCGGGCGTTCGTGCTAATAACGACCTTCTGAACCTTAGGACTATAGAAATAATCACCTTTCGTTTCTCTAGGATATCGTATAAACAACCTTGCGTCAGATCTAGCCTCCAACTTGTCAGCCATCTTGTTAAGCACATGTGCTGGACTGCCCCATATCCTTATATGGCTTAAACTAGGCTTACGCCCAAACCATATCTCGAAAGGGGTCTTGTCGACTGACTTGGATGGTACTAGATTGGGGAAATATGCCGCTGTTTCTAAGGCATACCCCCAGAACGAAATAGGCAAGTTGCATAACTAATCATAGATCTAACCATCTCTAAGAGAGTCATATTTCTTCGCTCTGACACACCATTTTGCTATGGTGTGCCCGGTGTAGTGAGCTGGGACGTAATGTAATAACCCGAAAAATTTAAAACTATTATTAGTGATGCTTAAACCAATTATTAGTGGTGCTTAGACCTTGATTATGTTTAAGGTAACCAATGAACGAATTAGAATCGATTCGAGATCGAAAACTAGAAATAAAAAAACTAGTGACTAGTCCTACCGATTAGGGTTTTCTCAATAACTGAACATAGAATGAAAGATCGAGTGAATCTTAACAAAGGATTTCATTTCTAACCTCTTCATGAAAACATGTGAGAGGCCAAAGAATGAGAATTTTCGGGCATACTTGCCGAGTTAGTCTTAAAAGTACTATTCACGAGCCGGAACAATTTCCAGTCCGTGCTAATTATGATAATTTGTGATAACAATCAAAATCATGAAGGAATATATTATTATGAATTTAGAAATTATAAGAATCAATTTCTGAAAGAAATTCCTGAAGAACTTAACCGAACGCCGGGAAAATATACCGGGAAAATCCTAAATTGATCCGAACGACCCGAAACTCGAACCAAGGGTATAAATCAATAAGAAATTATTTATAAGACTCAAATAAATTATGAAAGCTCAAAAATTCAATAGAATTTCGAATGAGCATAATTTAATCGCGGAATTGACTTATCGGACGTCGTCCGAACTTCATGAAATTATTATAAACATTGAAATAATTCATTTAAAGGCTATTTAAGATAATGAAACCTTACGCTTTCGAGAAATCAATCGAAAGCGCGTTAAAACTTAAAGAGTCGGTATTTACATGCCAAAACGGGTAATTTGACCAATCCTCCTCCCAACTACCACCAAAACCATTCCAAATGGGCTAATGACAGCTCTTTAGGCTGCCAATGCAGTAGGGAACTGTCCATTACAGCCTCTCATTCTTGGAACCAAATTTCTCTCTCTTTTTCAAAAATTCTCTCTTGTTTTCACACTTTTTAGTCTTTAATCCTCCATTTCAAACCTTTCCAACCCTCAAATAATTATTCTAAGACCATACAAAGGTAATACTCATCATTCTCTCCATTTTAATAGAGTGGAAGTTTTTAGATTTTTCAATTATTTCACAAAAACCCTAGTTTTGCTCCTCATTTTTTGTGACTTTTGGGCCATCAAATGCTCTCAAAACAAGAATGAAAAATTTTAGAATGATGTTCTAAGGCTGTAGTTAAAATTTCAGAATTTTGGAGCATGTTTGATATTTTTTATTTATGCTTTATTTCTTTTATATGTGATAAATCATGCTTTTGTGAATATTATTTGATATTGTTGCTTGTTGATGTATTAAGAACATGTATAATAAATATGGTAATTTTCAGAATATTTTTGGAAATTTCTTGTATTTTGTTTGATTTTATTTGTTGAGAAATAGTTGAGATATAGTGTTTAATAATATGAACATTATATATTAATCTTGAAATTTTTGAAGCAGTGTTCTATTTTTCAAAAATGGGCAGAATTTATTTAAGTATTTTTAAGCCATTATTTGATTTTATTTGTTGAGAAATAGTTGAGATATAGTGTTTAATATATGATATGAACATCATATATTAATCTTGAAATTTTTGAGTCACTACTCCTATTTTTATGAAAAGGCTAAAACTATATATATATATATATATATATATATATCTAAGGATTTATTTGATTTTATTTGTTTAAAATGATAAGATATGTTATGTTTAGAAATAATATGAACCTAATATGCATTGTTGGGAATTATTGAACACATATGTAAAATATGTGTGAGGACAAAAAGAATTCCAAGCATTTGGTTCATATTATAAATATTGGTTGGTGTTTAATGCTAATATTACATGTTATTGCATAATATAAACATATTGTGAATGAATGGAATTTATTGAATGTATATACATATACTATATTATTACCGAAAATGCTTAAGTGGTGAAAAGCATGGATTTAAATTTTAATGCATGATATGAAATGATATTTCATGTTTAGTATATGGTATAAGCATGATATAATTTTTGTGGAATTTATTGAACACAAAGGCTCATTAATTTATGATTACCGAAAACTTTGAGGATTTTTAACCTATGGTTAAATTTTTATATGATGATATTGAGTTAGTAATTAAATTCTATAGTATGATAAGAGTATAACATGATTTTATTGGAATTTATTAAGTACATATGCTAATTATTGTTGATTATCGAAAACATAGCAAAATGGTTACGTATAAGTTTAATTCTAATGTTAAATGATGCTATGATAGTTAACTATAAGCTTGGAATGAATGGTTGTGATTGTGATGAATGAATGGAACACTTATACACACATATACAATAGTTTTGCATTATGTTAGAAATTAGGGTTTTATAATGCTTTAGTATAGTTTATGTTGTGTATGGTGTTGTATGGTGTTGAATGGTTTATGCTTATGTTGTACCGACAAACCAAAACACCAAACATAAACAACATAATACTATATGTACGAGAATCCAAAAGAAATCGACCAATTTCGATAACTTTAAGAAGGAATTAACGAAAATCTAAGTTAGACATAAATTAGGGTTTGCTATTAATAAAAGGATACTTAAACGTGAGTTCCTAAGTTAGAAAAACCAAAAGCCGAGCTACAACGTTGATACTCAATAACGACAACCCAATACGACGTTAGATTGAATGATTATACAACTTATACAATCCCCGACGAGTTAAGAGAAACAAACAACGTAGTAAAGTGTAAAAAAAGATTCGAACATAAGATGTCGATCTTTATTTCTCAAAAGTCGAGTTAATATTCCCTAAGGAATTCATCTATTCCTAAAGTACTTACTTACATGATAGCATGTGATCACTCGAGTCATAAGTCAAGACTCCCAGTTATTCGTCGTGTTAATACGATAAGTCGTCAAGCATAACCTACTAGGACGTAACTATAATTGTTAAGTCTAGTTAGTGGCTTGAGAATATCCTAATATACCAATCACAACTTGAATGCTAACAATCTATAACGTAATAACGTTTAGAAGAGTACTAAGGTGAAGAGTCGAAGATAGACTCGGAGTATGTGATTCAAAGTTGAAGATCACATATGAACGATGAAGTAATATAGCTTGGGAATTGGGAATGTAAGATAATAGAAATATTCTTAAAACAATCACATGAAATCATAAAGAAACCCTAATTGGGAACTTTTAGTCGTAATTTGTAAACGACCTTCGATCGATAGAAAGAATCTAAGAAACGCTATTTTCTTATGAAGGGTTTGATCGCATGCGTAGTCGTGAGGAAGAACAACCACACCCTCCATTTAGACTTCATCGGCTTTGGATTAGCGGTGGGCTTTCTTGAAACGAAAATGTTATGGATATCTCAAAGCATGTTTTACAAAGCTTTATGAAATATTATCACATGAAACGTTGTTGACTGCCAAATGTTTATGTTTTGTTGTGATCCTATCTGAGGTTGGTATATCCAACGTGGTATGAGAATGTGTTGGTCCACCAACATTAAAAATGGTAACGATCGGATCCGACTTAGTTAAGGACTAACTCGGATTGTGTACACGCAGGACCGTGTGTTAGGTTAGCTACCTCGACCGATCACGACGACTATGTGTAGGTGGCCACCTCCATAGTGCGAGAATTAATGAATGAATGAATGATCGATATGGAAACAACGTGAATGAAATAGTCGGTGACGACGCTGGAAAATGATAAAATGTTTGATAGGCGTGTCTTTTAACTAAAATCCTCATGTGCTATTGTGGGCATTTCAATAACTTTTGATAAAGAAAAATGTTTTCGCAACGAGTCCACCGAGTACTTTTGTACTTAGCCCCCGATCTCGCTTTTGATGTGCGGGTTGAGCAAGGATCGATGATGGGCGCGGTGGTGCGAGTAGCGATTATTTTGATGCTTTATTAGAAAGGTTTCTAGAACTTTGGGCATGGATCGTCATATGCATGTCCACACGTTTATTTGCTGCCTAACTCTGATAATTTCTAATGTTTTGATTATAACTGCTTTCATACCGTATTGAACTTGAGGTCGTACCCATTCCTTGAATTGTGCCCTGATTGGGTTATATTTGAACCTTGAACCTTTTGACGAGTCCTTCTGTGACTTGAGTTGGTATTGATTAACTTTTCCCTTTTTAATCTATGCGTTATTGAGTAGTTAAATGGTTAAATGCATTGATTAGTTATGTTTGTATCCATTGCTTTATCATACCAAAGGACGATCCATATAATCCATACTTTCTTGGGAAGTCGGGTCGTCACAAAGTGGTATCAGAGCACTTGTTCGCTCTGAACCCTAGAAACCCTTTCCTTGAATCCTAAGTTGAAAGTCGAGTCTAGAAATTGTTTGTGTTTGATCGCTCTCGCGACCGCACTCTATCGTCGTCCTGCTTAACGAGGAAGAAGGTAACCACCTCAACTAAAAGTTGTTTTGAAATGATGGATGTATATGAAATGTGAATTGGAATTTCAATATTGCCTTGTTGGGAAGTTGAAAATATTTTGAACAGAGGAATATTTTTGAAATTGAAAAAGTCGTTTCAATTGATTGGTTGTTAGTTTGAAGGAAAGTTGCGAACTTAGGGGCTTGGTAAATGAGTAAATGAGAATGCTTGATTATCGCACAATATGTCGCGATTTGTGTTTACTGATGTATGCGAAGCATGATAGAAACATGATGTAAACGAGTATGTTTCCCCATGAGAACATAGACTCTTAAGACGCATGATCCCTTTACGCCGAACTTAGTATGAGAATATAAGTATCCCCAATTGAACGAAATACTAAGAAAGAACGAGAACATAGAAATCTCAGGAATCACAATCCAAACGGATTCGATGATGAGAACGCGACGAGTCTACGATGATGAAGCAATTGCATAACTGGAGGTTCGCACTGTTATGAGTCCCAACCTCTCTACGTGAAGGAATTTCGAACATCACGCGTGTTGCCTCTATCGTGGCATAAGTGAAAAGAATAAAAGTATAACGTTACGAAGGTATAAAAAGAAATGATGAATCGTAAGTGCATAATGAGAACATATATGATATGTTCCTATAACGTGAATAGAAATAAGGAATCCAAGACCCAATAAGATAAGGTGACCACTTAGCCTTTACCCGAAGGCTAGGCCTCGATCGCTGCTATGCTCTAAGAAACCATACCACCTCTTTCCGAAGACCAAACCATGAAAGTAGTTTCATAAGAACTTAGGAATATAATATGGTTCGGATGGTTTTTACGACTAGGCTCCCTTTATCTTCTAGAGTCACACCCGAGGAGGTGGTCCGCTCCTACCGTTCCGACCAGATGTACCGAGTAAAAGACATCGGCGAGTTCCTTGCTCATTTTGTACGTCATTGGGCTACTGCACATGCCCGTGGTACGTCACATTATGACGGTGTGCTTCGAGTGATCGCAAGACTGCCATCCGACTGGCAGGGATATGTCCGTGAGATATCGGCAGATTACATCTATCGTCGTCGAGAGAGCTTCGATCTTGAGGCGGACTTACCCCGTTCGTCAGTCCCCTGAGCTACATATTCATGATATACGGAGCTACACCACAGACCATATCCCCGAGCGGGTGTACACCTAGCGTGATGAGATTCCCGAGTGGCTTCACCCGGAGGTGTCTCGTTTGGCATCTGATGGAACTGTATTCTTGCCTGGCTGTGGCAAGAACATGTTCGAGGCTGGACCTTCCCGTCCCCGATAGTTCACCTTTCTGGTCCTACCACCAATAGGATTCGAGCCCCGTCATTGCCCGCCTAGACCATCACCGCAAATCATTCCATGCCAACTTCCATCTCTACCTACTACCGCTTTCCGAGTTCAGCCGCCGCCACCCCCACACGGACCCCTGTGCAACGATAATGTAGAGATTGACGATTCACATGGCCCTAGCGCATGCGCGAGGGAAACATGTGCTGTCTTTACTTCTCCATTTCCACCCACCGCATATGAGGAGATCATGGTCGAGATCCACCGAGACCTAGGCGGGAAGAAGCTAGAGTCATTAGAATCAGAGACCGTAACTCCCTTTTCGATCTTTGAGGTTGAGGAGGAGGATCCGAAGAAAATTCGAAGAGGACCCGGAGGAGGATCACGAGGAGGACACACTGCCGACGATGATATGGAGGAAGTTGATAGTACCCATACTTCCGATTCGAATCCAACACGCTGAGCTCTATTTTTACACTCGTATGCGATTATGGATCTAGTTCTTAGACTAGATAGTGTTTTGGCTATATACTTTTGTATATGTTTTGATGCGTCGGAAGCGATAGGTCGTCCCGATATGAACCCTTATTTTGATTACCACGAGGCGTTTAGATTTTTATACGCACTGTGACTAGGTACACCGAGTGATGATGATATTGATTTTGGATATCATACTCCTTACCCGCCTTTTGTGGATCGTAAAAGTGATGATGAAAGCCCTCGTATAGATATTTGATTTGATATGATGATAGCTCCCGAGAGCTTTGGTTTTGAGGTTGTGATATGTGGTGTTTGATGGCGTGCTAGATTTATGTTTATGATTATATATACATATCGTGCTAAGATATCTATGATCTGACGGATGGTATAAGAAGATATCGATTACTTATATTTATGAAAGATAGAATGCCACCGAAGAAGAAACCGTGAGTAACACCGAAGAGATGACACCTCCACCACCACCACCACCGCAAGACGGATTGAGAAACTATTCCTCGGGCGAACCGCCCACTTTCAGCGGGATTGGGAATCCGTGGATCTGAACTTTGGATTCATGCGCTTAAGCGAATCTTTAACTTCATTCACCGCACTCTCAAGAACGCTTGTCATGCATTGCTTTCGGATGGTGGTGCCACCGACTTCTGGTAGGAGGCGAAGAGGAAGATCCTACCCGAAGAAGAACTTGAAGATTACACCTGGGAGGAGTTTAAGGAGGAGGTGTACGAGAAGTACATTCCTAAGAGTTACCGGAAGAGGAAAGAACATGAGTTCTACAACCTACGATATGGAAAGACCACGGTCACAGATTACGACCGTGCATTCTGTGAGATGTCGCGGTATGCACCTCAGTTGGTCGACACCAACGAGAAGAGGACTGAGAAGTTTCGGGCGGGACTCCGCCACGAGATCAGCGTGTCGCTAGCTGGTCACGGAAATCTAACTTACCGTGAGGCCCTCAGTCGGGCATTGGACATCGAGGCTGCTATGCCTGAGGACAGGATTGTCGCTGTACATCCCCCGAATCACCAAGGGGATCGTGGAAAGTGAAAGTGGGAAGGACCCCACCAAAGTCAAGGATCCAACACTAACAGGAGGCCATGACAAGGGAACAACATGCCATCTAGGCACGGGCAAGGAAATGGACTTCCCATGGTACCCGCACCTAGCGTGGGAAACTCGAAATTTGTGAGGCTCCCCGTATGCCCCAGGTACCATAGGAGTCACAAGGGGGCATGCGCATCTACAAATGACGGATGTTCAAGTGTGGCCAGAAAGGGCCACTACTCCAGAGACTGCCCTGGGATACGCCAAGGGGGAAATGGCCACCCCAATGTGCCCAACCAAGTCCAGCCAATCCGGGCTATCCAAGCTCAACCGTTCAAAGAATGACCCCGATTCAAGATTTCGGCCAAATCCAACGACAAGATCAACCACGATGGCAACGACAACAACAATGGCGGCAGCCGCAAAGCAGAATACCGATAAATTCCAACAACAACAAAGAACAACAACCGCGATAGAATAACAACAACATCACCAAAACAGAACCACCACCACAAGCCATTGCCTACGCCCTTAACCAAGACAGGCAATTCCCGCAAGAGCCGCCAAGGAACCAAGGAAACTTGGCAGGTATGGGAACACTCCTCCAATTGCCTCTTATCCTACTGTTTGATACTGGCACCTCGCATTCTTTTATTGCTGAAGCATGCATAGATAACTTAGGATTAGATCCTAAATGCGCTGAACAAATCATGAGAATATCTTCTCCAGTAGGAGGCATTAGGAGGCATAAGAACGGTAACCCACATATGCTCGAACCTAGAACTTGGACTAGGCTCACTTAAGGTCATGACAGACAACCTTCACATCATACCTAAGAAAGATGTGGACATAATCCTAGGAATGGATTGGTTAACCGAATATAATGCGACCATCCTGTGTAATGAAAGGAAAATTTATTTCCAACATTTCGGAGAGAAACCTATAGACTTTCATGGGATCAGCATGGGGAGAAGAGTCCCAATCATATCCACGCTACAAGCAAGGACGTTGCTGAACAAGACAGAGAACCACGCCTATCTCGTCTATCTCCAGGAGGAAGACCAGAATGAGTGAAGGATAGAAGATGTCCCGATCGTGAAGGAGTATCCCGATGTATTTCCAGAGGAACTATCGGGATTACTGCCAAACCGACAGATTGAGTTCACGATCGACCTCGAACTAGGTTCTGCCCCCGTGTCGAAAGCCCCATACCAAATGTCACCAAAGGAACTGGAGAAATTAAAGATCCAACTACAAGAACTCTTGGAGTTAGGTTTCATTAGACCCAGTGTGTCTCCATGGGGAGCACCTGTCCTTTTCGTAAAGAATAAGGATGGCACTTTGAGAATGTGCATAGACTATCGAGAGTTAAACAAGATAACTCTTAAGAATAAGTATCCTTTGCCCCGAATTAACGATCTATTTGATCAACTTAAGGGAGAAGGAGTCTTTTGAAAGATAGATCTAAAGTCGGGATACCACCAATTAAGAATTAGACCAGAGGATGTGCCTAAAACGGCTTTCCGTACAAGGTATGGTAATTTCGAATTCATCGTCATGCCCTTTGGACTTACAAATGCCCCAGCAGTATTTATGGATATCATGAATAGGGTATTTCACCCGTACTTAGATAAATTTATCCTAGTATTCATAGACGATATCCTGATATACTCCAAGAATAACCAAGAACACAAATAGCACTTGAGAACGGTTCTGCAAACATTAAGGAAAGAGCAACTCTTCGCCAAAGTTAGCAAGTGTGAGTTCTGGTTAGGCGAGGTGACATTCTTAGGTCACATCGTGTCCGCCGAGGAAATCAAAGTAGACCCCTCGAAGATTGACACAGTTCGTGAATGGGAGTCACCGAAGAACCCGAATGAAATTCAGAGTTTCTTAGGACTTGCCGGTTATTATCGAAGATTTATCAAGTGATTGTTGGATTTGTATACTGAAAGCAGTTTGGTTGAGCTTGTATACAATGTTTCGTGTTACCACTATTACAATCTCCTATCCGAAATGAATACTTGATTGCATATATCGTGTCCCTTTATCTCATATATAAGTTAGATCATACGATTGTGTAGAAGATCACGTAAGTCCGTATGATTGGTCAAGCTTAATGAGATATAAAAGTTTCACAATGAGACAACTTGAGGACGAGTTGTCGGTATAGCTGCAGATATAGATAAGTGACTTGACTTGGTTACTTGTCTATGCCGGTGCGTCTCGACGTATTGAAGGATCACGGTGAGATGTGTTCTTCATCGACCGTCGTGAAGAACCAAGATCTCGGTGACTTACGATGATCTAAACCTCGATAAGGTATTAGGTGAATATGAGTTCTTGACCATCACTTTGACTTGTTATGGGTGAGGTTATATGTTCTAACCCAATATTCTTCGCATCTTGGGTGGTGGCGGTGCTTGTATGTCATTCTAGTTATACATATCAAGTCACCGTATCCGTTAAGGATGATGGCGTCCCTTAAGGAGCTCAAAGGTTTATTGTACTAAACCTGCGGTTGAGTTAGCTCAAGTACAATAATAAGGTTGAGTGGTACTACTTAAGGAATTAAAGATATTAATTATTTTAAGCGGTCATTGCTATAAATAATTAATGGACGTTCGATATCTTAAATCACGGGGATTCGTAATGTCTAAGTGCAAGCCCGACTCAACTTCTGTAATAAAGGGTAAGTCGGCCTTTATTCTCTAGTGGCATGAATAAATGTTTATAAATTAATTTATGTTCTGGTTTGAACATAAGATAATTAATTTATTTGAGGCCCATCTTTATTCCTTGCATTTGATCCTCAATTGGCCCATCCAGGGCCCTTTTAGCACAAGAAAATCGAGCGCCCATAAGCTCACATGGAAAGGATTTGATTCTCTTTATCCCACAAGGATATAATTATATTTATGGGATATGCATAGATCTTTTCCTTATGGGATTGAGGTAGTGCATTATAAATGTAAGGTAAGAGATAGATTCAAGGTTAATCCTCATTAATTGAAGCAAGAATTTTCGTGCATCTCATCATCATTGAGAGGATTCTCAAAACTTTGTGAGTGAGAGCATTGGGTGATTTTCCGAAGCATTCTCCATAGATCGTCCTCACTCGACGTTGGAGATTGGGCAACCGGGATACAGTCCAGAAGATCAGAGCACGAGTCTCGATCCGTTCATTCCGTTCGACCCCGACAGATCCAAAGGTAAACACAAGAAAACCCCTACGTGTTACATTAATTAAATACACGCATGCAAGGAATATAATCAATGTATGGTGAATTAAATATCCAAGATAGATCCTCGGGGCAAGGGCTAAACCTAGTTTTCCCTACAATTGGTATCAGAGCCTGGGATCAGTATCTTGGCTCTGTTGGATTAATTCACGTTTGATTATTACGTGCGCTTTAATTAATTATGGATCTGTCCTTCATCGTGGCTCGTTTTGTTTTTGTTGGGTTTTGTTTTTCACCACGAGAAAATCCGTGGTTAGATTAGATTTTTTCCTATAAATCTTATCTGTAAAAGAAGAACGAAGATGAAAGCACGAAGAACGAGACAACGAAGGACATCGGAGAAACCGAATGCACAGCGGAGGGTGCAGGGGCGACGCACGCGGCGTGCTCGGCGCTCACAGACGCCTCGGCTGCTGCGCGTTCTCGGCAGCGGTCGGCGGCGTGCTGTAGCGCGAGTTCGGCGAGACGTGGCGGTGGGCTGGCGCGCATGGCTCGGCAACCGGCGGTGCGGTGTGCGCGCAGGCGCTGCTGGCGCCTGGCACCGCGGCGGCGCCGCGCGCTTCGGCGAATCCGCACGGTATCGGCGCGAAACCTCAAAGAGGTCTCGGCAGTACGAGCGACGCCATCGCGCGCGCGCGACGCCGGCCGGCAGCGGCCTGCACGCAGCGAAGCGCAGCGCCCTCGGCGAGCAGCGCGCAGCATTCTCGGCGGCGCGGCCATGAGCGCGCGCATTGCGCGAAAACCTCGAGGCGAGTACGGCGGGACACGGCGACACGGGCGCGCACTCGGCGATCTCGCGGCGCTCACGCGATCGCGGTGGCACGCGAGGCAGCGCGATGGCGCTTCGGCGGCGCGAAGCGACAACACGCGCATTATCGCGGCGCTCGGCGGGATACATGCGGCGAGTGCGAGTTTCACGACGGAAACCTCAGCGCCCGGTTTCGGCACCTCGGTAGCACGTTTCGATAGATCGCTGGGCGACTAGCGCAGCGAGTCGCGCGCAGGTTTTCTCGGCAGATGCCGACACCTACGCGCAGATGACTCGGCGCATACTCGGCGGTAGCGGCGTCGGACGTCTTCTCGACGACTCTCGACCACGGCGCCGCATAGCGAGGAAACCTCAGCGATGTCTCGGCGGCGACTGGGCGACACGGGCGTCGCGCTTTTAGCGGGATGCCCGACAGCGCTTCGGCGATGCGGCTCGACGACGTTCGGCGAGCGGGTGAGCTCGGCGGTCGCGACCGTGAGGCACCAGCGAGCGAAAGCACGCCCGGTCTTGCGAGGAAGGGTGGCGGCTGTCTTTGAAGCGCGCATGGGTCAGGTTCAGCGGCCCAGCCCGTCTTGGGCGACCCGACCGAACCTATTTTTGGCCCGAACCCGCTTTTTCGCCCGATTCAGTTTTAGGCGATCCGGCCCGTTCCACCTATCCGCCCAAATCCGCTTTGATTTAATCCGGTCCGTGCCTGCACGCGAGGCCTTTTCAAGATTTAATTACGTACTTTGCAATTCTATGTAATAGAATAGACTTGAAAGTCACGTGTTTCACGAGTGGGCCACGATGAGCGTTTTATTTTATTTTATCGTTCATTGCATGTCGTGGATGTTTATATTATGCGAGAGCATGCTATGTATGTTTAAATTACGTTGACAAACCATTATGTGTTTTTCGTAATTGGATGCGCATAGTAAGCATGCTAGGTTTATCACGTTTATCGGCATATTTTAGAATTACGCGAGCATGTTTTATGTTGAGTTCTATAGAAAAGCATGCTAGGATTACGTGATGCTCGTATGGATAAACCTTTTGAATAAAAAGACTAAGCAAGTAACCCGACATATTAATTTTTAATTAAAATGTCAAGACCTCACTTTTGATCTCTAAACAAAGTGAGGCGACCGTGAGTAAACGCCCACACGCAGCGGCTTGCTTGCACTGTTTATCATAAGTTTGTTAGATGAGATTTCTAAATAAAACATTTTAAATCTATTGAGAAGTGGGAGTTTCATGTAAACGATCCACACGCATTAACTTGCATGTGCGATTTTCATAAGTTCTCTAGAGATAGATATAAAATGAGATAACAAAAGAATTTGAATTGGAAGCGGTATGGTTCGGTGAGTATGCCAATTCTAAGAATTCATTCTCTGTTTGTTAAAATTGTGGTCAATGCTTAGACAACACCTCGAGTACAACTTCCATGAAGTCCCTTCTTGCGATAGTGATGTGGTCTAGTAAGGTCCAATCATTAATTTCATTTGTCATAAAGATAAGTTGACATGGATTGAAATTAAGCGAATAAAGGTATATTTTAGTCCGGGTCGAGGGGTTCGTGTGTGGCGCCCACACGCGTGGCTTGCATGTGGGATTCCTTGGGCGATTGGAGGTTTCAATTAATATTGTTTTATCAAAAGGTTACAATATTGTTGTTACGAATTATGTGCGATCGTATGCTTATGTGTTTTACATTATCGTTTGGATATGTCTCTTACACCGATTATCAATATGCTCGCACAAAATCCTTATCCGTCCAAATTTTATCGAGTGGAAGCGAAACATGGAATATGTTCTTATCGTTTGAAGAACACATGTTTGTTCTCACTACTCCTAAACCCGATGCCCTTCTCGACGATCGACTAATGAGTAGCGAGTCAGCGGACTTTGGAATAAGTCAAACAATATGGCTAAATGCTAAATGATGACTACTATGTCGAAAGGCTTGCATTTGCAACATCGATCGATGGTGAAGCGATCGATATTTGGTTAAGTCTCGAGGTAAGTTTGGGCGATCGGATCGAGACGATCCGCTTCCACACAATGAGAGAAATCTTAGCGTGTAAGATGAAAGAAGGAAGTTCGGTCCATGAACATGTCTCCCATGACTCGTCTCATGGATAGTCTTGATCGGTTGGGAGGAGGTATTGACGGCGAAGCGAAGTCGATATCATCCTCAATACACCGCCCAAGTCTTTTGAGAACTTTTGCGTGAATGCGATCATGAGCAAGACCGAGTTTACACTTAGTCGGTTGCTTAATGATCTCGTTCTGCGGAAGGAGTTATGGGAAAAGGGCACATGCTCTTGCTAGCACATCTAAGGCCCAAAATTTTCATTGCAAAATGGAAAAGAAAAGGGTACCAAAGGTGGAAGAAGCGAGGCAAATAGTGGGAGTAATGGGAACAAAGCGTGGTTGCCACGGAGGCAGAAGAAGCCAAAGGAGAAGGCGAAGTGCTTCAAGTGCGGTAAGGCCCAGGCATTGGAGGCCAAGTGCCCTATGCTCAAGGCTCAGTGCACGCTTGCTTTAATGCTGAAACATGTTTAGTGACTTGTTCTACCCATTCTTGGATAGTAGATCTGGCATGGAGTCATGTTTGTTACACCTTGCGAGGGTTCCTGCGGACAAGGAGCTAGCTAATGGCGAGATAACGATCTCCATGGGCAGCGAAAGTCAAGTCATTGCGGTTGGAGATGTTTTTTATGTTTGGGACAACAGTTTAGTTTTGAAAGACGTTTTATATGTGCGGATTTTTAGCGGAACCTTGTTTCGCTTTGAAATTATTTACTCATGGATATTCTGTTATTTTTGATAGTGGTGTTTCTATCATAAGAAATGACGAAGTTATACGTGTTGGCACTTTATATAATTAAGCTTTATCTATTTACGCAAAACATAATACTATAACTATGTTGCATCTTCTACAAACCCTAAAAAGAAAGTTTTCTTAGCAAGATGACACCACTTTTCTCGGCATCTTAGATTAGGTCACATCAATCTAAATAGGATCAAAGACGGCTAAGAATGGGCGTTGGGTAATCTCACGGTTACTCGGTTCCGGTCTGCGAATCTGTATAGAAAAGGTAAGATGTCGACCGCACCCTTCAAAGCGAAGGGTTATAGAGCCAAAGAAATGTTGGAATTAGTCCCTCGACTGTGTGGACCAATGTCCACACAAGCTCATGGAGAATGCAGTATTTTGTCACTTTCATTGGCGATTACTCAAGAGTGCGGATACGTATACCGCTTCACCGCAAGTCGAATGCTTTGAGAAATTCAAAGAGTTTAAGGCGGAGTGGAGCGAAGCTAGGTAGGAGTATCAAGTCATCATGTGATCGATCGCGGTGGCGAATACCTCGATAACGAGTTTATGGACTATCTAGTGAAGTGTGGGATTACATCCAGGCGCCTTCACCGGGCACACCTGACAAAATGGTGTGTCGAGCGAAGAAATAGGACTCTTTTGGAAATGGTTAGATCTATGATAAGTTATGCTACATTGCCTATTTCGTTACGGGGTATGCCTTAGAAATGGCGGCATACTTGCTGAATCTAGTACCATCAAAGTCGATCGAAAAGACCCCTTCGAGTTGTGGTTTGGGCACAAGCTCGCTTTAAGCCACATAAGGATATGGGCGATCGACACGTCTTTGAACAAGAAGGCGACAAGTTGGAGGCTAGATCCGGCGCAAGGCTGTTTATTGGCTATCCTAGAGGAACGAAGGTGGTTTATTCTATAGTCTAAGGATCGGAAGGTCATTATTAGCATTAATGCTCGATTCTTAGAAGAGGACTACATGAAAATCATAAATCCAAAGTTGAAATCATTCTTCAAGAATTAGAAGATAATCGTATTCCACCACCGATTAGGCCAAAGGTGCGAGATGTCGAGTCTAGTGGGAGGATCGACACGATACTTCAAGAAATTGAAGTGGGTGAGAGTTCCTTTGGAGATACCGACCGTCTGAAGTGGTACCTACCCGACAAGTTGTGCAAGATAGAGAACCACAAGTTAATGCACCCATCGTTGTCATTGTGTCATAGCACCTCGTCGTAGTGGGAGGTTGTTCGTCAACCCGGCGATTTATGTTCGTGGAGAATCTTCGTATTTAGTCCCGAAAACGCAATGAGCGATAATCGACCCATGGGCCTACAGAGGCGTTATAAGACAATGATGCGAGATCATGGAACTTACGTGTGGGCGAGGTTGTAAGTCCCATGGATTTACCCGGTTGCCTAGCGAAAGTTGTGTGTATCATTTAGATGTCAACGGTGATGTGGTATTTCTTGCACTTTACGTAGATGACATTCTTCTATTTGGCAACAATGTGAAGTTGTTATCGGGCGTAAAGAGTTGGTTATCGATCGTTTCAAATGAAAGACTAAGGAGATCGACATACATTCTTGGGATCAAGGTTTACCGAGATCGCAAGAGAAAATATTGAGCTTATCTCGGGCATCTTGCATTGATCTTGTGACTACTCGTTTTAGTATCGAGACCGCTAGAAAAGATTGCTACCTTTCGGACATGGCGTTCCTTTATCAAGGAGCGATCACTTTTGACCGCAAAGGAGATAGAGGAAATGAGACAAGTTCCTAAGTTTCCACCTTAGGAAGTCTCATGTATGCAATGCTATGCCGAGCTCGATATCTCTGTTGTCAGCAAGAGGCATTGTAGCGGATATCGGTCTAACCACGGACAAGCACATTGAATTGCGATAAGCATATACTCAAGTACCGAAAAGGACTCGAGATTATAGGCTGGTTACCATGCGATAGTCTAATGCCTTTGGGTTATCTGAGACTCGGTTTCCAAAGCCGACCGTGATGAGAAAAAGTCACCTCGGACTATGTGTTTACCTTGGGAGGTGGAACCGTATCCTGGCCAGTGCAAAGCGGCGATGCATTGCGGACTCTACCTTGGAAGCGAACATGTAGCCGCCGGAGGTCGCTAAAAAGTCAGTATGGTTCAAGAACTACCTCATGGATCTAGATGTGGTACCGGTTTGCCCAAGAGTATCATGGTTTCTTGTGATAACTCGGTGCGATGGGAAACTCGAAGGAACCACGGATCCACAAGAAAATTAAACACATAGAGAGAAAGTACCATGTCATCTGAGAAATCGTTAGACGAGAGGGCGTCTTGATGGCAAAGATTGATCGACGGATAACCTAGCGGATCCATTCACTAATGCACGCGCAATAAGTCTCACGTCGTGGACGTTAGAGGACTTGAATGCGCTAGATGGCACCCACTTAGAAAGGAAACTTTTGTATAAGTGGGAGAAGCAAAGTGATGGTTTTGTTTGTAATAGCTAGTAGAGAGACACATTGTATACTAAAAGTTTGCTTTAGTATAAGTGGAGATTGTTGGATTTGTATCTTGAAAGCGGTTTGGTTGAGCTTGTACAATGTTTCCTGTTACCACTATTACAATCTCCTATCCGAAATGAATACTTGATTGCATATATCGTGTCCCCTTATCTCATATATAAGTTAGATCATACGAGGTGTAGAAGATCACGAAGTCTGCATTTGATTGGTCGAAGCTTAATGAGATATAAAAGTTTCCACACCGAGACAACTTGAGGGCGAGTTGTCGGTATGAAGCTGCGATATAGATAAGTGACTTGACTTGGTTACTTGTCTATGCTTTGATGCGTCTACGACGTATTGAAGGATCACGGTGAGATGTGTTCTTACTGTCGACCATCGTGAAGAACCAATATCTCGGTGACTTACGATGATCTAAACCTCGATAAGGTATTAGGTGAATATGAGTTCTTGACCATCACTTTAACTTGTTATGGGTGAGGGTTATATGTTCTAACCAATATTCTTCGCATCTTGGGTGGTGGCGGTTGCTTGTATGTCATTCTAGTTATCTCATCAGTCACCGTATCCGTTAAGGATGATGGCGTCCCATAAGGAGCTCAAAAGGTTTATTGTACTAAACCTGCGAGTTGAGTTAGCTCAAGTACAATAATAAGGTTGAGTGGTACTACTTAAGGAATTAAAGATATTAATTATTTTAAGCGATCATTGCTATAAATAATTAATGGACGTTCGATATCTTAAATACGGGATTCGTAATGTCTAAGTGCAAGCCCGACTCAACTTGGTAATAAAGGGGTAAGTCAAGATTTATTCTCTAGTGGCATGAATAAATGTTTATAAATTAATTTATGTTAATGTGAACATAAGATAATTAATTTATTTGAGGCCCATCTTTATTCCTTGCATTTGATCCACAGGTGGCCCATCCAGACCCTTTAGCACAAGAAAATCGGTACCCATAAGCTCACATGGAAAGGATTTGATTCTCTTTATCCCACAAGGATATAATTATATTTATGGGATATGCATAGATATTTTCCTTATGGGATTAAGGTAGTGCATTATAAATATAAGGTAAGAGATAGATTCAAGGTTAATCCTCATTAATTGAAGCAAGAATT
Organism: Salvia rosmarinus; assembly: GCA_036937905.1. NCBI lineage: Eukaryota > Viridiplantae > Streptophyta > Magnoliopsida > Lamiales > Lamiaceae > Salvia > Salvia rosmarinus. Next base: position 72,942 of record JAODLM010000377.1, read on the forward strand.
TTCGTGCATCTCATCATCATTGAGAGGATTCTCGAAATTTTTTGAGTGAGAGCATTGGGTGATTTTCCGAAGCATTCTCCATAGATCGTCCTCACTCGACGTTGGAGATTGGGCAACCGGGATACAGTCCAGAAGATCAGAGCACGAGTCTCGATCCTTTCATTCCGTTCGACCCCGACAGATCCAAAGGTAAACACGAGAAAACCCCTACGTGTTGCATTAATTAAATAGACGCATGCTAGGAATATAATCAATGTATGGTGAATTAAATATCCAAGATAGATCCTCGGGGCGAGGGCTAAACCTAGTTTTCCTTACAGGGATTCTCAACGATAGCCCGACCCATGACCCAACTGTTGAGAAAGGGGATCAAGTACATATGGACCACCGAGTGTGAGGTTAGTTTCCAGAGACTGAAGGAGTTCTTGGCGATCGCATCATACTAGCGATACCGAGGCGGATAAAGAATACACCATCTACACGGATGCTTCAAAGAATGGACTAGGATCTGCGATGCAAGAAGGCAAGGTTATTGCTTATGCTTGAGCGATTCGCCTACATGAGTTGAACTATCATACGCATGACTTGGAATTTGCGGTGGTCGTACATGCCTTAAAGATTTGGAGCATCGCCTTTATGGAGTTAGATGTGAGATCTACACCCACCATAAGAGCACGAAATATTTCTTTGAGCGAAAGATCTTAACATGAGGCGTAGATGGTTAGAGCTAGTGAAGATTACGATGTGGTATCATTACCACCCGAGCGAGGCTAATGTTATAGTTGATGCCTTGAGTCGTAAATCCCACCCTAGTTTGGGATGTCCCTCCGATCGCTGAGGAAATACTTATAAAGGAATTTCGGAGGATGAACATCAAGTCATAGACCCGTATGACGATAGAGGCATGTATACAACGTTGATTGCAATCCCGCACTTAACAGTCAATCTTAGAAGCTCGAAGGAAGAAAAAGTTAGAGAAATCGAGCTAAGATCGAGGACAACAACCACAAAATTTCAAAGCAACGAGATAACGTTTTGTTGTATGGCGGGAGTGTATGTTCCGTAAGGCGAAGGGCTTAGGGCGAGATCTTGAAAGAAGCCCATGAGACTTCTTACACAAGACACCCCCTAAGCACCAAATGTACCAAGATCTCAAGGAGAAATTTTGGTGGGATGGAATGAAGCGAGACGTAGCTTCGTTCGTAGAACGTTGTTTGACGTGCAACAAGTGAAAGCACTCCACCAATGACCGTATGGAACCATACAACCGCTAGACATACCGTAATACCCGCGATTAAATGCATAATTACGGTATTTAAAAACCGTAAATCAAGCTTTGCTGAGATATTGATCGAATGATATCGAATAATGACTTGATTAATTACGAAGGAATGAAATCTATTTTATATTCACCGAGAATTGTGAATTAAGAAATAAAAGTATAAAGTATATCGGCAATATTATTTTAACGTCGATCGGCGTATCGATAGTTAAAATTCATGATATTTTCTAAGCAATTAAGCTTAGAATTAAATTCCATTATTAATGGAATAATGTAATAAAGTGATGACGACCATTTCAAGATGAGTCGATAATGAGCGTTTGCTGGCGTTTACAAACGTTAACGTTTTGAGATGAAGCAGCGTTTTAATCGATCAAGAAATTATAGGAATTAATTTCCTATAATTAGTATATGTAATTATAGTATTATTAAGCATTAAATCAATGCTAGATCAACAAGAATTGATAGTGACCAATTTTTCAAACGTTCGAAAACCCTAATTTTTGAACTCGTTTTTATCGCATAAAATGATGCCATTAAATTATCCTATGTTATTAATTATCATATAAATCATATACTATGATGTATATATCTATGTTTAACATGAAAAATAAAATTTAGTCTATGTTTGGGCATAAGGGCCGAAAATGTTATATGTATGTAACAAATGTATGTTAATCTTCCCACTTTGCATATATCTACTAAGTGGCAATGTGATTAATTATAGCCTAACTAAATAATTAAATAAGTATATATGTAAATACATGTATATATACTTGTGTGTGACCGTGTGTGTGGGTGCATATGCATGTTTGTGAAGTGTGTAAGTAGAGTGTGTGTTGTGTGTGGTGCATGTGTATAGGTGTAATGGTGTTTGTGTGCATGAAAGACACATGCCTCACTTCACCCCACCTCTCTACACCACTACAGTCCCCCTCCCCCGTAACAGTAGCATCTCAGCCCCAAAATTCAGATTTGCAGCCATCTTCTTCCCCTCATTTCTCGTCTCTCTCTTTGCTTCTAAGGGCAACCACCAGCCCACCCTCTTCCCGGAAGCTAAACCCGGACAACAAGCTTCGTCGTGCCTAAGGTAGATATCCACACATCTCAATTCGTCATAATAGCCAAATCACACATGCATGTACACATCTATGCTTGAAGTAGTTTAGATTGTGTGTTTATATCATTGCATGTTGATTTATCTGGACGAACAGCAACTTCACGAATTTATTTGACTAAGTTATAGTGGTCAGATAAATGTGAAATTGTAATATGTTGAAATTATATGTGTCTATTGTTCCTCTGTAAAATTTCAAGTCAATACAACTTGATTTACTATTTTAATTGTATTTATCAAAAACACTGCACAAATCTGTGAAATCTCCGTGTTCATCACCCATAGTCCGTGGCTTTCGTTTTAAGGTTGGATAATGATAAAACTCTAAAATTTTGTAGAAACATAATTAAGCATGTATAGAAGATTTCTGTAAATTTTCAGAATTTTCTAAAAATTTTTACTATTTATTACAGATTTTACAATCTAACTGCACAAAACTGTCACGGAAGTGATAGCTTGTAGTAAAATATTTTTATCTCCCAATCTATTGTGAATCATTGAGTGAGGATTTTTTTGGATTAAACTAGACTTAAGTGTCTTTTAAATATGATTGGTTGCATTCCCAGATTCCTTATAATGAACTCTCGGTGAATTGTTAAAGTTGATGCATTGCAGTAAGCCTTTTGGACAAACTGCCTTAGTGAATTTCTATGTTAAATAAGCTGTTCGAGAATGACTTTTACGTGAGATGTTCAAGCCATTTGTAGTCCGATTTGGACTTGGGTTTCTTCATAAGAAATGTTCCTACCATGTCTAGTTGTGACCTGGAAAGTTTCATCCCAAACCAACTCTTATAGGTATACCTTTCACTAACCCAAAGTCACCTACTGGAAACTGTCCATTTCCAACTAGTCAACTTCGAGCTTATGTATTTCTCGATGTGTCAGATATTTTCCAGTATGGTCTTCATGAAATATGTATTACTTGTTACAAGGTTTCGAAATTGGTAGACTACAGCCATTTTGGTATTGTGAGTCAAAAGTTACGAGCCTCGCAAAACCCCTCGTCGCTAAGCTAAAACTGAAAATTCTTAAAAATTTTCTAAGTATAGAAGTCGCTTTAGTTGCCCACTTTGAGACCCTATATCTCCCTAACCACGACTCTTTTGATTTAATTCCTTCTTAGAACTTGTAGTACATGTTTAGAGGTTTACAGAATGTATCTTTGTGCGACCATACGTATTCTGAATCGAGAGTTATGGATCGTCAAAGTCGTCACTTGGGTTGTTTCAAGCTGTTTTGCTGAAATTAAACACTTGAAATTTGATTAAAGTGTTGGAAACCCTATGTGAAGTATGCCTTATGTGACTAACATGATATTAATCGATGCATTCATTATGTTATGTCGCAAGGTGCGATAGAGCATTATAAGATGTACAATTATGATAAAACATCATGATACGATATTTTCACAAATCATACCTTAACGTGAAATATTTGACTAGGGTGCTACCACATGGTCAATTGAGTGTATATCATACCATGATATACACTAAAATAGAAATATGGGTTCTAAGACCCAATGGATTTTCCACTCCAAAACCTCAAGGCCAAGAATAGATAGGTTAAAGCTAGGACTTACACCAAGAAACGAGATTAAGGCAATCTCACGGTCCGGTGGGCTTTACTACCTCAAAAATAAAATGCTTTTGAAATATTTATTTACGATGCTTATTTCAACTGTTGATAAAATGTTTACATGATTACACCAAAAATGTTTATGTTTTGTGTATGTATCTTATCCATGAGATGTTATGAGATGTTATGAAATGTTATGAATGTTGTTGGGTCGCTCCCAACTTATGAATGAAAATCGATATCGGATCCTATGCCTGGACAATACACAGCTAGGATTAACGTGTACACTAAGGTGATTTGTGTCTTTGTAAGGACAATTCCATCGCCGTCACGGCGTCGTGAGGAGGCCTCCTTCACGACGCTTCGACTATGATGATATGATGAAAGGATGTTAAGGGATATGGATCATACACACCAGAAAAATGCCTGGCCAGGCGATGATTTTTGAGAAATGATGAAAATGATTTTAGTAAGCACAAGGCATTTCAACTAAAACCCTTGTGTCTTACCATGATGTGGCAGTGTAATCTTCAAATGATAAAATATTTTTGGCATGAGTCCACCGTGCATTCTTGTACTCGACCTGCATGTTTGTTTTTAAATGTGCAGGTTGAGCAGATGATGTATGGAGCAGTGTTGAGCAATAGGATTATTATCGCTGAAAAGTTTATACCTTGATAGTACATCGTCATATGTACTTATCACATATCTTCCGCTGCAAGAACCTAAAATTTTTGTACTAAAGTCCAAGAATATACTTGACTTATGTTTCTGAGCTTATTGTTAAAAAGAATCTCCTCAGATAATTATCCTGTTTAGAGTTACAATCCTTTTAAATCGTACTTAGGATTTAGGGGCTGTGACAGAGTGGTATCAGAGCGGTTCGCTCTTGAACCCAAAATCTCCTTTAAGGTTAAGTCTAGATTGAGTCATTAGTCTTCTAGAGATCGGTGACAATACTCAACACTCCATCATCAAGCTCAACCGAAATGAGGTAAATGACTCTTTTCCAAAGTTTTGAAAATTAGCTGGCGGATGAATGTTTGTAAAATTATTTTTCTCGGTTTGAAAGCGAAAGTTTGAGAGTGAAACAAAATTTTATCAAGTGAAATGAAAGCTATGAGAAGGTTGAGAATGAATGTTGTGACAAATGATTTGTCAAGAAAGTTATGATTATTCATGTTTTAAAATGATTGAGATTGGACATTTATTTGTCAAATACGATATGTTGAATTCTTTAAATTCAACGAAATACGTCGTGATACAAATGAGCTCGTAGGAATATTCAAAGTTTTACTTCAATCTCAAAGTTGATTATGATGATGAGCATGCTAGTTCAAACGAACATAGACCTTATAGGACGCGTGATCCCTTTCTACGAAAGAACATAGAAGTAAGAATTTCCTTCAATTACAAGAACAAGATTAGTGATGGATTTGAGAACTTCATTCCATCTTGAGTGAAGAAAAGTGAAAGATTTATACGAAATTATTCGACCTCGACATATGCGACCTAAACCCGACCTCGCGTATGTCGACTATCGACTTCAAAATCGGCATTTATAACATCGCCTTTGACATGTCGACTGGGGTAGTTTAATCTGACCTCGGTGTCGGCAATATTCTGTACTACCGGCATCGGTAGCGGCATGCGACCTTGGTGTCGGCATCGCTTGACCTCGGCGCGAACAGCGTGTAAATTTCCACTGCCGCGCAGTGATTCTGTTTTGACTCGTTCTCGGTCGTGTGAACTTGATTTCACGTACGGTTTTAGTCACATGCTCCTAATGCACTGTACTTCATTTCTTATGAAGGACAAAATTCGATTCCTACTCAAATTCACGAAAATCAGTTGAAGTTAGTTTTATGAATTGTAAAGAATAAACGTTATAGTATAATCTGGACCTTAGAATTTTATAAAGAAAGTAAGATTTCGATAATACGGTGGAGCCACGACACACATGAGAACCTTTATTGATGACCTATTACGGGTATATGAGTTTTCAAAATTCTATTCGTTACCCAATTTACATCGTTGAGTTTAACTACATGACTAGTTCAATTGAGAATTCATTCGAGTTTCTCACTTTTCCGAAAATTTTCAACCCGAAAATTCATAAAGTGTCATTTGAACCCAAATCCTTGCGTGGTGAGAATATAATTGTGGCCGGTGCAGCAGCCCATATGAACAAAGAAATCTCGATGAGTCGTCATTCGGTCTTGGACCTGAGATCCCATTTCTTGATCGAAAGAGCATATTGATTCAAACATTGAAAGATGTTATCTTGATGGGTGAGACGGTACCTCCACGTAAGTAGTCGTGATAATTTCTTCTCGACTCTTGAAACCATCAAGTAAGATGAAAGTTGACTTACCTTGTCACTAAGGCGAATTAGTAAAGCGATAAATGTCGGGTATGAAATAGGTTAACTTATCTCGATCACTAAAAGTTTCGGATCGATAAAGTGATAGACATCAAGAAATTATGATGTAAAGAAAATCTCGATGAGGCGAGATATTTTCCTATGGCACCGAGATGTGATGACCTTTGATGGGCTTTACAAAGATTGATGTGGTGAAGTTATGCCTTCATATGATACATTATGATAACAAGGTTATGAATAAGATACCCTTTAGCATTGAATGCAAGAATAAAAGCAAAGAAAGTATATGATATCTGGGATATGAATTTCCTTTATTATGTCATGGCGAGAGCGATAATAACTTATCTTTAAGATAGTTGGATATCCTTGAAACCTCGCTAGTAGGTTGACACGTTTAAAGAATAAAGATGCATGAAGATATTCTTTTCAAAGAATATATATATATAAAGAGTGATAGCATATCGGAAAATAGATCTTTAAGCCTACACTCAATCAATGAGATTATGCTTGGCGTAATCGATTCCAAATAATTGAAACTCGATTGGACGAATGATAATAAGATTTAGAGACCATAATCTTTGAGATGTGTGAATAGCTAGGATATCCTAGTATGTGAACTAAGTATGGAGGAAATAACTCAAGCCAAGACATGGTAATGAGATGCTTAGAATTAAGTTATGGTGTCTGAATGTACTACCACCAAACCATATGACAATGATAACGATTCTAGTCACGAAAGTGGGAACCAAGTATAAAGAAAGTAAGATTACTTTCAGATACCATGCTCGAAAATGGACAAAAGTCGAAAATAGCGAGAAGGAATTATGAGCTATACAATTAGATAGTCCATGATATGATATAAGCTTGAGAGATGTTATGACTTTGATAAGTAAGGTAATTCCTTGGAAGTAAAGAAGCGGATTAACAAATAGATTCATTATTTTGAAATAAATCTTAATACCCTAAGTTATAATGACATAAAGCGCTTGTCTTGTGTAACTTAATAGTTAACAAGCAAGATAGTTTCTATAGATCTTACAAAGGAAATATATCCAAGAGAACACGGGAAAAGATTCACATGGAAGGATCTTAAGGTGGACCTAATTGTAAATCTTACCCCATATTTTTGTGACGATCAATAAAGTGAGTGTTAAGTATCTCGACATGGAAATGAAGAAATCATTGAATGTCGAGAAAATGGTAAAGATGTTTGACGTCAAAGCAAAAGTATAATACATCCCGGTGGACAAAGGATTTTATCTTATGCGAAATTGCATGATGAATCAATAAAAGATTAAGAAGAAATGGCGTATATCCAAAGGGGATATTACAAATGATGGCACTAAATGCCACAAGGATTTCTCTAGAAAGGAGTTTAAAGTAAGGACATATGAAATATATTCCTAAGATCGATAAAGTGAAAAGGGAATTAAATCATTCATCTTGGATTAGGAATGAATGATAGTGATAAAACATGACGATCTCTAAGATGAGAGTTAGTTATGGAAATATATCAATATCAAAGGATAAGTTGATGTAAACCTAACCATGAATACTATTAGTAAAAGCATACGATACTAATACCGAAGTATAGGGTGAATGAGGCAAATGAAGACCATATGAGGGAACATAATGTCCCGATGGAAAGAACGATGACATATGAAATAGACATTTACTTGAATAAACAGAACACCGTAGACCAAAGCCTATACCTGCATCGAAAAATGAACAAAGCAGAGACGAAAAGCGAGAATATGTATGAGAAAAATTTCTCGGAATAGCCATAAGATTTTGTTCAATTTAGGTGCTTCGCTTTTGACATCACACAAGTATGCGTAGAAGCGATAGAACCCAACTTCGGGTGGCGAATCAAGAAATGAAAATCCCTTACCTATCGAGAATTTTGACCATCGCAAGTGTTACTTAAGTTCGAATTGAACCTAGAATCGCCTAAAGTTCTATCCAATGATTTGGATCATTATATCTATGTGAGCGTAGATATAATTTTAGAACAAAGTTTTGGAAATGGTGTCATTCATGTGATTAGTGACACTGGCCTAGCCTTTTCGTTAGGGTTTTACATGACGGATATCATTACCACTGTTCGCCTATCTGTGAATATCTTTAAGGCAACATACAACCAAGATGTAAAACGTAAAATAAGTATTAAGATAAGTGTCATGAGTCGTGTCACAAGTAGTCTGGGTTATATCGTCTTAAAGTGTATAAATCATTAAGAGATCCTTCTTATTAAAAATTCCTCCATTGCTTAAATTAAGTTGGATTTATCTAGAAATATCCGTTTCTGAGATGACAAGAAAGGGAGTTTAACGGTGAAGTTAACCCCAAGGCCTACAAGTTTATAACTCACATGGCGTATCGGCTCTTTTAATATGAATTAGGAATGAATTTAGAACAATTTTGGGAAAATTTTTGCACCTCGGATGGATACTCGTAACTATAGAGTGTCAAATGAGGATGGTACTTAGCGACGTGTCATCATTTGCCATGACAGATGGCGAAATTTTGCAAAAGAAGTATCAAGAGAATATTTTCTCCATGATAAAATTCAAGCACAGACGGACTTACCGAGTTTGTCAGCACTTAAGTATACATATCATGCGTGAGGGCGACACCCACGAGTACTCGCCTGGACCTCGGCAAGTTACACCGCGGTATAAAGGAATGGTTGTACCACGATGTTCGAATGCCGCCCCGTCTGTGCCATCAATGGTACGGAAAAGAGCGAGAAGGGCAAAGGACAAAATCTTATCGCCCTCGCGGATTAGGAGAATTATCGCTACCAACCCGACCATGCTACGATAAAAGTAACCCCAACTTATGGTATTGAAGAAGAAGCGGGGAGCAGTTGGACCCCAGCTCTGAAGAGAATAATCATCGAAATATGAAACAAAAACGCGTGCTTGGAAAAAGACAGTTTCGAGGAGAATGCGACTCGGCGAAGGTCACTTAGAGACCTAGAATCTAGGATCTATAAGACTTATATGTAAATAATGGTTTATGATAAAATGATGTGATTATAATATGTAAAATAAGCGTAGTTCGGAAGAGTTTATGAATATGGTGAAGAAGTGTCAAAGTTTTGAGTGTAAAAAGAGCTAGGCGCTTGTAATCAATCATTCGATAGACCGACCCTCGTAAGTAATGTATGAAAAGTCCTCCTTTGAGGCATTATGATGTAATATTATCTTGTCTTGAAGAATGATATCCAAATACGGAAATGAATTGTTACGAATAAAATATGGTTACTATGAGATAATAGTTAAGCCATTCGGACTAACCAATGCACCGATACATTTATGAACCTCAAAAATCAGTGTTTCACACATACCTAGATAATTTTATCTCAATCCTCATAGATGATGTTCTTATCTATTCAAGGGACGAGAAAGAACATAAAGAAAATCGAAGGCGTCTTCAACTTTTAAGGCAGGCGAAATTTTGCCGAGAACGATGTGTGAATTTTGGCAAGAAATATTCCTCGAGCACATAGTGTCGTGAGAAAAACAATGTAAATCGACAAATGACAAAACAATTAAAGATGAAGAGGTCAATGACCTAAAATAAGATCGGGAATTTTATAGATTGATTAACTACTATTAGAGATCCATTAAGAACTCTCTGAGTATGAAGACCAATAAGATAGTTACCCCAAAATAGAGTCACAATTCTCACGGATTAATAAAAGTAAGGCTATGTATTAATATGAGATAAATAATAACTTATGTGTCCATGATGACTTAGGCCACATGAGCGAAATTTCCCAACTCATGACTTGAAATAGTGACGAATCGATTTAAGAAAAGGATCATCGAGACAAAGGATGGAGGAAAAGTTAGAAAAGATCCAGAAAGGGTAAGAATTTGGAGGATTTAAGAACTTCCGAGGCGTCGGACAACGCCTTATTATGCGAAGGAAGAATATGCGTTCAGACGACGCAAAACTTCAAAATGAAATAATGGGTGAGGCTCGAAACACCTACACCGCCCACCAGATAGTACTAAGGTGTACAAGACACGAAAGAAAAGTTTTGGTGGGAAGGCATGAAGCGAGACATAGCTTCTTTAAGTAGAACAACATCTTGTTTGCCGGCAGATGAAAGCGTTACACCAACATCCATACGGAAAGTTACAGCCGTTGGAAATACCCGGTGGAAATGGGATGAAATAACGATGGACTTAGTTACGAACTTACCCAAATCAAAGAGGAACACCGCTATATTGGTAATTGTTGATAGACTCACCAAGAGTGCTCACTTCCTACCAATCCCAGTACTTATGGATCGACAAGTTAGCCCAGTTGTATGTAAAGGAGAGATTATACTACTTTACGGTGCCAAAATCTATTACCTCGATAGTGAAAGTAGTATAAATACCCAAGTCGCGAGGACATCACTCCTATATCAATAAGTTAAGAACCCTTCACAATTCACAAAAGTTGAAGTTATTAGTCGAAAGCAAAGGAACTTGGATACGAGGATAGAAAAGATGGCTCGAATCAGTAAAAGATTATAATTGTGATAAATAATCACCTAAGGAAGGTTAATGTAGAAACTAATGCCTAAGTTATAAAATTCAGTCTAAATTATGGTATGTCCTTATAGAAAAGGAAAACTCATTGGAAAGATTAAGAAAACGAGAACAGTAATAGTCGGGCAATCAAGGACGAATGTAAGTAGTATGTCCACAACCAAGGTGAAATATGACTAAAAAGAGAGAATGAATATGGGAATAGAATACGAATTAAGATAAGAAATGAAGAGCTGAAGGATTTTAAGGAGCGTTGGACAATGTTATTGTCTAAAAGAGAGATATATATATACATATATTTCAAAGCAATAATAAGCTTAGAAACGAAATCGTGAATGAAGTTCATGATCCTTCTCATACCGTGACCAGGCATTATTAAGTGACATTGTGAATTATGAAAGGTTAGATAGCAAGGAATGAAATGAGATATAACCATGTTGTCGACGGTGTCTCGGTTACCAATAACTAAAGGCGTTGTATCAAAGGCCTTATAAGAGTATAATCTCTAGAACTACACGAATGGAAATAGAATGATATAGAAATAGATCTTGTGACAGATTTTACCAAATTCATAAAGAAGCAACACTGATATATGGGTAATAGTGAAATGACTCGCCAATTATGTTTGACTTTTACTATTCGGATAACTCGTGATCCATAAGTTAACTCAGTTATACAAAGGAAATTTTATATTTACAAGGTGCAGAACTATCGCTCAAATAGAGACACCAAGAGTACCCCTAGATTTTGAACTAACTCATAAAAGGAGTTAGATCACGAGATTGAGCCTTAACATATATGCCCACTCATAGGCGAAGGACAATCAAAGGGACGGTATGAATGTTTAAGGATACGATAGAACAAATGATAAACCAAGGTATCGGTGGGAACTTATTGTACCACTTGTTAAGTTTATGTCGATAGTAGGCGTCAAACAACGATTAATGTAGCCTTATGAGGCGTATTACGAAAAGAGTATTGACCACCACTTTATTGTAACAAAGTAGGTGAGAAAGGTATAAAGTCTGGCGTTGTAAATGAAGCGATTAAGATATCTACCAGCGAGGCAATGAATAAGAAAAGCTCGGGACAGACAAAATCTTACGGCTGATGCGCGTAAACCAGACACATTCTTGAATGCGAATTAAAGTTTCTTAAGATTTCTCCATCTAGAGGAATTATAAGTTTAGATACAAGAATGTTGAGATCACGTTTTAAAGGACCTTACGAGCTCACTAGCAATGATAGCCTAGTAGCATATAACTGTACTTCCACCATTTGGGGAAAGTGCGAAATGTTTTCACGTGTCGCATGAAGGAAATACGAAAATGAACCAATTCTCGTAAACCAACATGATGACATGACCTTTGACTCGGATGAGTTATGATGAAAATCTCGACTAATTTGATCGTGCGATTCAACGATTAAAGAGCGAGTTTGGGTCTTATAATGAAAGTCGATGGAAGAACCATGGACCAAAAGAAAAGCACATAGAAAGTTATGATGTTATGATGTTAAGATACCCATACTTTATGAGGTATGCAAATTTCGAATGAAATTTCTTTTAAGGGGTAGGATGTAATACCATGAATTAAATCTTTATTACGGTATTTAAAACCAGTAAATCAAAGCTTTATTGAGATATTCAATCGAGAATGATATCGAATAATGACTTGATTAATTACGAAGGAATGAAATCTATTTTATATTCAATCGAGAATTGTGAATTAAGAAATAAAAGTATATAGAGTATATCGGTATTATTTTAACGTCGATCGGCGTATCGATAGTTAAAATTCATGATATTTTCTAAGCAATTAAGCTTAGAATTAAATTCCATATTAATGGAATAATGTAATAAAGTGACGACGACCATTTCAAGATGAGTCGATAATGAGCGTTTTGGCGTTTACAAGCGTTAACGTTTTGAGATGAAGCAGCGTTTTAATCGATCAAGAAATTATAGGAATTAATTTCCTATAATTAGTATATGTAATTACAGTATTATTAAGCATTAAATCAATGCTAGATCAACAAGAATTGATAGTGACCAATTTTTCAAACGTTCGAAAACCCTAATTTTTGAACTCGTTTTTTATCGCATAAATTGATGCCATTAAATTATCCTATGCTATTAATTATCATCTAAATCATATACTATGATGTATATATCTATGTTTAACATGAAAATAAAATTTAGTCTATGTTTGGGCATAATGGCCGAAAATGTTATATGTGTGTAACAAATGTATGTTAATCTTCCCACTTTTGCATATATCTACTAAGTGGCAATGTGATTAATTATAGCCTAACTAAATAATTAAATAAGTATATATGTAAATACATGTATATATACTTGTGTGTGACCGTGTATGTGTGGGTGCATATGCATGTTTGTGAAGTGTGTAAGTAGAGTGTGTGTTGTGTGTGGCTGCATGTGTATAGGTGTAATGGTGTTTGTGTGCATGAAAGACACATGCCTCACTTCACCCACCTCTCTACACCACTACAGTCCCCCCCCCCGTAACCGTAGCATCTCAGCCCCCAAAATTCAGATTTGCAGTCATCTTCTTCCCCCCTCATTTCTCGTCTCTCTCTCTTTGCTTCTAAGGGCAACCACCAGCCCACCCTCTTCCGGAAGCTAAACCCGGACAACAAGCTTCGTCGTGCCTAAGGTAGAATATCCACACATCTCAATTCGTCATAATAGCCAAATCACACATGCATGTACACATCTATGCTTGAAGTAGTTTAGATTGTGTGTTTATATCATTGCATGTTGATTTATCTGGACGAACAGCAACTTCACGAATTTATTTGACTAAGTTATAGTGGTCAGATGAATGTGAAATTTTAATATATTGAAATTATATGTGTCTATTGTTCCTCTGTAAAATTTCAAGTCAATCCAACTTGATTTACTATTTTAATTGTATTTATCAAAAACACTGCACAAATCTGTGAAATCTCCGTGTTCATCACCCATAGTCCGTGGCTTTCGTTTTAAGGTTGGATAATGATAAAACTCTAAAATTTGGCAGAACCATAATTCAGCATGTATAGAAGATATCTGTAAATTTTCAGAATTTTCTAAAAATTTTTACTATTTATTACATATTTTACAATCTAACTGCACAAAACTGTCACGGAAGTGATAGCTTGTAGTAAAATATTTGTATCTCCCAATCTATTGTGAATCATTGAGTGAGGATTTTTTTGGATTAAACTAGACTTAAGTGTCTTTTCAATATGATTGGTTGCATTCCCAGATTCCTTATAATGAACTCTCGGTGAATTTTTAAAGTTGACGCATTGCAGTAAGCCTTTTGGACAAACTGCCTTAGTAAATTTCTATGTTAAATAAGCTATTCGAGTATGACTTTTACGTGAGATGTTCAAGCCATTTTTAGTCCGATTTGGACTTGGGTTTCTTCATAAGAAATGTTCCTTACCATGTCTAGTTGTTATCTGGAAAGTTTCATCCCAAACCAACTCTTATAGGTATACCTTTCACTAACCCAAAGTCACCTACTGGAAACTGTCCATTTCCAACTAGTCAACTTCGAGCTTATGTATTTCTCGATGTGTCAGATATTTTCAGTATGGTCTTCATGAAATATGTAGTACTTGTTACAAGGTTTCAAAATTGGTAGACTACAGCCATTTTGGTATTGTGAGTCAAAAGTTCACGAGCCTCATAAAACCCTCGTCAGCTAAGCTAAAACTGAAAATTCTTAAAATTTTCTAAGTATAGAAGTCAGTTTGAGTTGCCCACTTTGAGACCCTATATCCCTAACCACGACTCTTTTGGATTTAATTCCTTCTTAGAACTTGTAGTACATGTTTAGAGGTTTACAGAATGTATCTTTGTGCGACCATACGTATTCTGAATCGAGAGTTATGGATCGTCAAAGCACGTCACTGGGTTGTTTCAGCTGTTTTGCTGAAATTAAACACTTGAAATTTGACTAAAGTGTTGGAAACCCTATGTGAAGTATGCCTTATGTGACTAACATGCTATTAATCGATGCATTCGTTATGTTATGTGCGCAAGTGCGATAGAGCATTATAAGATGTCTGAATTATGATAAAACATCATGATACGATATTTTAAAGCGTACCTTAACGTGAAATATTTGACTAGAGTCTTTACCACATGGTCAATTGAGTGTATATCATACCATGATATACACTAAAATAAAATATGGGTTCTAAGACCCAATGGATTTTCAGCTCCAAAACCTCAAGGCCAAGAATAGATAGGCTAAAATAGGACTTACACCCAAGAAATGGGATTAAGGCGATCTACAGTCCGGTGGGCTTTACTCTACTCAAAAATAAAATGCTTTTGAAATATTTATTTACGATGCTTATTTCAGCTGTTGATAAAATGTTTACATGATTACACCAAAAATGTTTATGTTTTGTGTATGTATCTTATCCATGAGATGTTATGAGATGTTATGAAATGTTATGAATGTTGTTGGGTCGCTCCAAACTTATGAATGAAAATCGATATCGGATCTATGCGGAAGGACAATACAGCTAGGATTAACGTGTACACTAAGGTATTTGTGTCTGTAACGACAATTCCACGGCGGTCGCGGCGTCGTAGAGGAGGCCTCCTTCACGACGTTCGACTATGATGATATGATGAAAGGATGTTAAGGGATATGGATCATACACACGAAAAATGCACGAAAGCGATGATTTTGAAATGATGAAAATGATTTTAGTAAGCACAAGGCATTTCAACTAAAACCCTGTGTCTTACCATGATGTGGCGGTGTAATCTTCAATGATAAAATATTTTTGGCATGAGTCCACCGAGTGCATTCTTGTACTCGACCGCATGTTTGTTTTTAAATGTGCGAGGTTGAGCGATGATGATGGATGGGCGGTGTTGAGCAATAGGATTATTGTCGTTGAAAAGTTTATACCTTGATAGTACATCGTCATATGTACTTATCACATGTCTTCATTACAAGAACCTAAAATTTATGTACTAAAGTCGAGAATATACTTGACTTATGTTTCTGATTTTATTGTTAAAAAGAATCTCCACATATAATTATCCTGTTTTAGAGTTACAATCCTTTTAAATCGTACTTAGGATTTGGGGCGTGACAATACCGAATGGAAATGGGATGATATAGCCATGGACTTTGTTACGGGCTACCAAATCACAAAGAGGAAATACCGCTATTTGGGTCATCATTGATCGTTTAACGAGAGCGCATTTTCTACCGATTCAATAACACATGGATCGAGACAGACTATACCACGGTTATGCGTTAGAAGTCATACATTTACATGGTGTTCCGAAGACTATCACATCTGATAGAGATTTAAAATTTACATCTAGATTTTGGACGAGCTTGCAAAAAGAATTGGGGACTCGATTACATTTGATTACGCGTTCCACCCACAAGCGGACGGACAATCGAGAGGACCATTCAAGCGCTTGAGACATGTTGAGGACCGTTGTCCTCGATTGGGGAAAAGTTGGGAACAAGTGTTACCACTTGTGGAATTCGCCTACAATAACAGCTACCAAGCGACTATTGGAAAATAGCCCGTCTGAAGCTCTTTATGGAAAGAAATGTCGATCACCACTCTCTTTGGGATGAAGTGGGGAAAGGAGAGTATTAGGACACGACTACGTAGGCGAAATGATCGAGATTGTGAGACGGATCCGCCAAGCGGATCAAGGAGGCCCAAGACACCGGCGAAGTGATACGCCGACAAGCGTCGCACATAGCTGCATTTGAAGTAGGAGCAAAGTCTTCTTAAAGATTTCTCCGTCGAAAGGAATCGTGAGATTTGGAATAAAGGAAGCTACAACCATGTTTCATAGGACCTATGAAATTTTGGAAATGATAGGACCGGATCTTCTGGACTTGCATTCTTGAGTCAAGTTTTGGAAGCGTGCACAATGTGTTCCACGTTTCACAACTAAGGAAGCATACATGACCCAGCCATGTGATACCGCCGACGGATATTCTCGCCGATGACAATATGAGTTCATTAGAACTACTACGAAAATCTTAGACCCGGCGTATCAAAAGCTAAGGAACAAAGAGATACCGTTAGTGAAAGTTCTATGGAGACACCATGGACGAGAAGAAGCAACACAGGAGCTAGAATCAGCTATGAAGAAAATACCGGATCTTTCCAAGGTTAGCAAATTTCGGACGAAATTTATTTTAAGGGATGGTATGTAATAACCGAAAAATTTAAAACTATTATTAGTGATGCTTAAACTAATTATTAGTGGTGCTTAGACCTTTATTATGTTTAAGGTAACCAATGAAGCAATTAGAATCGATTAGGAGATCGAAAACTAGAAATCAAAAACTAGTGACTAGTCTCTTAGGATTAGGGTTTTACGAATAGCCTGAACATAGAATGAAAGATCGAGAGTGAATCTTAACAAAAGTTTCATTTCTAGAACCCTCTCGCGAAAACATGTGAGAGGCGATAGAATGAGAATTTTCGGGCATCTTGCCGGTCATGTAAAGTACTATTCACGAGCGGAACAATTTCAGGTCCGTGCTAATTATGATAATTTGTGATAAAAATAAAAATCATAAAGGAATATATTATTATGAATTTAGAAATTATAAGAATCAATTTCTGAGAAGAAAGTCACGAAGAACTTAACCGAGCAGGGAAAATATCAGGAAAACCTAAATTGATCCGAACGACCCGAAACTCAAACCAAGGATATAAATCAATAATAAATTATTTATAAGACTCAAATAAATTATGAAAGCTCAAGAATTCAATAGAATTTCGAATGAGACAAATTTAATCGTCGACAGCATTTTTCATGATAACTCCGAATTGACTTATCGGACGTCGTCCGAACTTCATGAAATTATTATAAACATTGAAATAATTCATTTAAAGGCTATTTAAGATAATGAAACCTTAAGCTTTAGAAATCAATCGAAAGCGTTAAAACTTAAAGAGTCGGTATTTACATGCCAAAACGGGTAATTTGACAAATCCTCCTCCCAACTACCACCAAAACCATTCCAAATGGGCTAATGACATCCCTTTAGACTGACAATACATTAGGGAACCGTCCATTACAGCCTCTCATTCTTGGAACCAAATTTCTCTCTTTTTTTCAAAAATTCTCTCTTGTTCTTCACACTTTTTAGTCTTTAATCCTCCATTTCAAACCTTTCCAACCCTCAAATAATTATTCTAAGACCATAAAAAGGTAGTACTCATCATTCTCTCCATTTTTAATGGAGTAGATTTTTTTTAGATTTTTCTTAAATTATTTCACAAAAAACCCTAGTTTTGCTCCTCATTTTTTTCGTGACTTTTGGGCCACCAAATGCTCTCAAGATATGAATGAAAAATTCTTAGAATGATGTTCGAATACTGTAGTTAAAATTTTAGAATTTTGGAGTATTTTGATATTTTCAATTTATGCTTTATTTAACTTTTATATGTGATAAAACAATCTTTTGTGAATATTATTTGATATTGTTGCGTGTTGATGTATTAGGAGCATGTATAATAACTATGGTAATTTTCAGAATATTTTTGGAAATTTCTTGTATTTTGTTTGATTTTATTTTTTGAGAAATAGTTGAGATATGGTGTTTAATATATGATATGAACATCATATATTAATCTTAAATTTTGAAACACTACTCCTATTTTTTCAAAAAGCGGGAATTTGTTTAAGTATTTTTAAGCCATTATTTGATTTTATTTGTTGAGAAATAGTTGAGATATATTGTTTAATATATGATAAGAACATCATATATTAATCTTGAAATTTTGAGACACTCTCCTATTTTTATGAAAAGGCCAAAACTATATATATATAACTAAGGTTTATTTGATTTTATTTGTTTAAAATGATAGGATATGTTATGTTTAGAAATAATATGAACCTAGTATGCATTATTGGGAATTATTGAACACATATGTAAAATATGTGTGAGGACAAAAAAATTCAAACATTTGGTTCATATTATAAATATTAGTTGGTGTTTAATGCTAATATTACATGTTATTGCATAATATAAACATATTGTGAAGGAATGGAATTTATTGAATATATATACATATACTATATTATTACGAAAATGCTTAAGTGGTGAAAAGCATGGATTTA
Source organism: Salvia rosmarinus (assembly GCA_036937905.1). Taxonomy (NCBI): domain Eukaryota; kingdom Viridiplantae; phylum Streptophyta; class Magnoliopsida; order Lamiales; family Lamiaceae; genus Salvia; species Salvia rosmarinus. Next base: position 91,994 of record JAODLM010000377.1, read on the forward strand.
AATTTTAATGCATGATATGAAATGATATTTCATGTTTAGTATATGGTATAAGCATGATATAATTTTGTGGAATTTATTGAACATAAAGGCTCGTTAATTTATGATTACCGAAAACTTTGATGATTTTAACCTATGGTTAAATTTTTATATGATGATATCGAGTTTGTAATTAAATTCTATAGTATGATAAAGTATAACATGATTTTATTAGAATTTATTGAGTACATATGCTAATTATTGTTAATTATCGAAAACATAGCAAAATGGTTACGTATAAGTTTAATTCTAATGTTAAATGATGCTATGATAGTTAACTATAAACTTGGAATGAATGGTTGTGATTGTGATGAATGAATGGAACAACATACACACATATACAATAGTTTTGCATTATGTTAGAAATTAGGGTTTTCTAATGCTTTAGTATAGTTTATGTTGTGTATGGTGTTGTATGGTGTTGAATGGTTTATGCTTATGTTGTGCCGACAAACAAAAACTAGCGTAAACAACATAATACTATATGCGAGAATCGAAAGAAATCGACCAATTTCCATAACTTTAAGAAGGAATTAACGAGAATCGAAGTTAGATATAAATTAGGGTTTGCTATTAATAAAAGGATACTTAGCGTGAGTTCTAAGTTAGAAAAACCAAAAGCCGAGCTACAACGTTGATATTTAATAACGACAACCCAATCGACGTTAGATTGAGCGATTATACAACTTATACAATCCCGAGCGAGTTAAGAGAAACAAACAGCGTAGTAAAGTGTAAAAAAGATTCGAACATAAGATGTCGATCCTTATGTCTCAAAAGTCGAGTTAATATTCCTAAGGAATTCATCTATTCTAAAGTACTTACTTACATGATAGCATGTGATCACTCGAGTCGTAAGTCGAGACTACGTATTCGTCGTGTCGATGATGAGTCGTCGAGCATAACCTACTGGGGCGTAACTATAATTGTTAAGTCTAGTTGGTGGCTTGAGAATATCTAATATACCAATCACAACTTGAATGCTAACAATCTATAACGTAATAACGTTTGGAAGAGTACTAAGGTGAATACTCGATGATAGACTGGGAGTATGTGATTGAGTTGAAGATCACCTATGAGCGATGAAGTAATATAGCTTGGGAATTGGGAATGTAAGATAATAGAAATTATCTTAAAACAATCACATGAAATCATAAAGAAACCCTAATTGGTAACTTTTAGTCGAATTTGTAGCGACCTTGATCGATAGAAAGAATCTAAGAAAATCTATTTTCTTATGAATGGTTTGATCGACGTGGTCGGCGAGGAAGAACAACCACACCACCTTTCATTTAGACTTACTAGCTTTGGATTAGCGGTGGGCTTTCTTAAACGAAAATGTTATGCATATCTCAAAGCATGTTTCTGGCTTTATGAAATATTATCACATGAAGCGTTGTTAGCGCGAAATGTTTATGTTTTGTTGTGATCTATCGAGGTTGGTATATCGACTTGGTATGAGAATGTGTTGGTCCACCAATGTTAAAAATGGTAACGATCGGATCGGCTTAGTTAAGGACTAACTTTCGGATTGTGTACACGTGTGTTGTGTGTTAAGGTTAGCTACCTCGACGGTCACGGCGACTATGTGTAGGTGGCCACTCCATAGTCTTGTGAATTAATGAATGAATGAATGATCGAGATATGGAAACAACGTGAATGAAATAATCGGTATGACTTTTGGAAAATGATAAAATGTTTGATAGGCATGAGTCTTTTAACTAAAATCCTCATGTGCTATTGTGGGCGATTCGATAACTTTTGATAAAGCGTTTTTTCGTGATGAGTCAGTAGTACTTTTGTACTTAGCCACATCTTGTTTTGATTTGCGGGTTGAGCAAGGATCGATGATGGGCGCGATGTGGTGCGAGTAGCGATTATTTTGATGCTTTATTAGAAAGGTTTCTAGAACCTTGGGCATGCATCGTCATATGCATGTCCACACGTTTATTCTTTGCTAACTCGATAATTTCTAATGTTTTGATTATAAGCGCTTTCATACCGTATTGAACTTGAGGTCGTAGCCATTCCTTGGTTGTGCCACGATTGGGTTATATTTGAACCTTGAACCTTTTGCGAGTCATACGTCACTGAGTTGGAATTGATTAACTTTTCCCTTTTTAATCTATGCGTTATTGAGTAGTAAAATGGTTAAATGCATTGATTTGTTATGTTTGTATCCGCTGCTTTATCATACCAGTGACGATCCATATAATCCGTACTTTCTTGGGAAGTTGGGTCGTCACACGTAATCCCACACTGCACCAGATAGTTCATAAACTCGTTACTGAAGTATTCGCCATCGCGATCAGACTGTAGTGACTTGATACTCTTACCTAGCTTTGTCTCCACTACCGCCTTAAATTCTTTGAATTTCTCAAAGTATTTAGACTTACGGTAAAGCAGGTATACGTATCCGTACCTTTAGTGATCGTTAATGAAAGTGACCAAAATACTTGTACCCTCCACGAGCTTGTGTAGACATCGGTCTACACAGGTCAGAATAGACTAACTCCAACACCTCTTTGGCTCTATACCCCTTCGCTTTGAAGGGTCTAGTCGACATCTTTCCCTCCATATAGGGATTCGCAGGTGGGAGCAGTAACCATAAATTCTCCTCATACTCCATTCTTAGCTGTTCTTTGGATCCTATTTAGACTGATGTGACCTAATCTAAGATGCCAAAGATATATGGTGTCATCTTGCGAAGAAAACTTAATCTTCTTATGGTTTGATGTAGTAGATTCAACATAATTATAGGTATTATACTTAGCAGAAATAGTAGAAAGAGAATTATATAATGTACCACCAAAGATAAACTCGTCATTTCTCATGATAGAAACACTACTATAAAAAACAACAGAATATCTATGAGTAAATAGTTTGGAAACCGAAACAAGATTTCGCCGAATCTCTAGCACATATAAAACATCTCTCAAAACTCAAACTATCTATCAAAGCATAAATTAATATCTTTGACTACAAGTTCTCGACTTTCGCGTATTTCCCATGGAGATCGTTCTCTCGCCATCACTCGACTCCTTGTCCACGGGAACCCGCAAGGTGTAACAAACATGATCGATGCACCCAGATCTACTACCCATGAATGAGTAGAACAAGTTTAAACATGTTTTTGTTACTAGAGCGATGGCGTACCATGAGCATTGAGCATAGGGCACTTAGCCTTCAATGCCCATTCTTACCGTACTTGAAGCAAATGTCCCGCTCCTTTAGCTTTTTCATGCCTCCGGTGACATTCATGTTCTTGCTCCCACATTCTGTTGCCTCTACCACCTTAACCTCTTTCTCTTTCCACCATTCAATGGAATATTGGGGCCCTTAGATGTGCTAGAAAGGGCATGTCTTCTTTTCCATGATGTCTTCTGCTACGAGATCGTTGAGCAGGCGATTGAGTGTATACTCGGTCTTGCTCATGATCACGTTCACGTGAAAGTTCTCAAAAGGCTTGGGCGGTGTATTGAGGATGATATCGACCTTGGCCACCGCCTGATACCTCCTCCCAATGATCAACATTATCCGTGAGATGAGTCATGTAGGAGAGTTGTTCATGGACGAACTTTCTTCTTCCATCCTACAGCTAAGATTTCTCTCATCGTGTGGAAGTGGGTGATCGATCCGACTACCGAACTTACTCTTGAGATTTGACTAGATCTCGATCGCTTCTACCATCGGTGATCTCGTGTTGCAAACGCTTTTAACATTGTAGTCATCATATAGCACTTGGCCGTATTATTTGACTTATGCCAAAGTGCGCTTAACTCTCGTTGCTCATTAGTCGATGTGTCAGTAAGGGCAGGGAGTTTGAGATTAGTGAGAACAAACATGTGTACTTCAGCGATAAGAATATACTCCATGTTTCGTTTCCACTCGATAAAATTCGGATCGGATAAGGGGTTTTGTGCTAGCATATTGATAATCGGAGTAAGAGACATATCTGAAAAGTAATGTAAAACACATAAGCATACAATCGCACATAATTCGTAACAATAACATTGTAACCTTTTGATAAAACAATATTGGTTGAAACCTCCAATTGCCCAAGAAATCCCACATGCAAGCCACGCGTGTGGACGTTTACACATGAATCCCTCGACTAGACTAAAGTAAACCTTTTAGTCGTTTAGTTTCAATCCATGTCAACTTATCCTCATGACAAATGATATTAATAATTGGACCTTAACTAGACCACATCACTATTGCAAGAAGTGTCACAGCCCGACTACCTAATCGGTAATTAGCGTGACTCGGGGTTAGGAAGAAAATTTAACAACAACGGCTCAAACATATATCGAGAGAAAAGATGACAACAACTTTCATCATGAATAAAATTGAACCTTTATGATTCAGAAGTGAACTAAAGTTGAGCGAAGAATGATTTTATGGTCCTCAAATCACAATAAAGAATCGAGCGAGAAGAATAACGGTGAGGACAATAATCACAATGAAATAACCACTATCAATTTACATATTTGAGCATGCTTGAAAACTTTGAGAATTTATCAACATCTTAAATCATAACGAGCAATGAACATGATAACTTTGTCTTAGCGAACACATGAACAAATAAAGACCAAAGTTCGACGAAAAGTGTGGTTGAGAAGAATTATGTATGAAGACATAACTCTACGGGCATCAAAAATAGGTGAACATCAAATGAATAACATCAATCAATTATCAATATCATCATGAATCAAATCACTAAGAGAGCTCCTTCATACGACATTCGATTCCCGAGTCCTCTCAAGCTCGACTGCGCATATTTAGAAATATATGGGGGTAATCTAAAAATACATTTAGTGGGTATCTGCTAAAACATTTAAAACTTTGCTCTTAGAGCTATAAACTTGACTTGCCATAAAAATAAACTTATGCGGGGTTTTATTGAAATTACACGCATAAAGCTTCTCAAAATCTGTTCATACATGCTCATATCATTATATCATCATATCATCATATCATATGCATATGCATGTTTCATGTTTGCATGTAGCTTTCTTTTCCTTCCCATATCCACGTATATTCTCTTTGTGTTGATCGAGGAGTAGCTTTCTCCTCAAACACTTTAATTTCACATACCCAAGTTGGTCCGAAGGATCTCAGCAGGTCATGCCGACGTCGGTCATTTCATTATTTTCTTTCTTTTACGTGGATGGTAGTGCATTATGCTTATGCTTATGCTCATGCTCAATACTTTGGCAAGTCAATCAACTTTCAAAACAATGCAATTAAATGCATATCATAAAATCTCATATTCTTTTTCATGCAAAAGCATATCATATCATTTGAAAGTATATAAAAGCATAAGAATATTATTATAGAAAATACTTATACCCACCTGGCGATAGTCACTCGAGGACTGTACCTTTTACCTTTCACTTTGTTCTTCTTCCGCTTGGATCATCGGTCCATATAAAGCGTCATACAAACTATCGAGAGCAAATAAGAACATTACTCATCTTAGTCGTCGACACGACTATATCTTCTCGATATCAAAACATCATGGTCTATCAACACTTGGGTCGTTGCATCCTCAACATCTTAGACATATACAAATTTTACTAAGCTTCATAAAGCCAAACAAGCATATAAAACTCATTAGCGTGCGTGAGTGTCTAATCTTATCCAAAACACCGCGAATTCTAGCGAAATTTCGGCGTAAGAACGTTTATAAGCGCATCGCCATATCAATACCAAACCATCGAACATAGTCGAACTCTCACCAATTCATCACCATATATCTCAATGAGTATATAAAACTCGACAACAAGCTTCAATCACTCATCTTAGCTATAACAGAAAATCCCTTAAGACATACTTTATGTACTAACGTCAAAACTCACGTGAGGCGTCATCTAATATAACGAACCTATATACATGCTCAATTATCATTAAAGATCATCATTTTATCAATAAAACATAAAGATCAAAGCTTTGGCATTGAAAACCTATTTTCGCCGACAAACTAAAATTTTACAATTTTTGCATCGTCGGCGAAAAATCGAATAAATTATTTTAGACTTTATTCATATCATAGAATCAAATATGAAGTCTAAATGATCAATTAAAATAAAAATCCATCAATATGGAAGCTAGGGTTTCGGCTATTTTGGGAAGTTTAATATAGTTTCGATTTCAAGCGTTTTCTTGTTCCAAAGACTTTTATATCAATCGATAACACATATATGAAGACAATTAAATCATAACAACATCATATATTCAAGATCAAACATCCCTTATTTTGAAAATTACATGAATTTACAAACAATAAACATATGCTTTACAAATTGACGTTAAACAATACGTGAGCGTCGAATCTATCATAATATCGATAAATAATCAACAAAACATAATCCTTCATAATTCTTATAAAATGATCGAAAATCTTGAAAATCTGATCTACACATAGGATCATGTTTTAAAAATTTCAAGCGATAGATGTGTTCTCGATGCGAGATTATACCTCTGATAGAAGGCCGATCGGAAATTCAGCGGTTGGATCTTCCTATTTTGGATCATAAATTTGAAATTTAGTGTGTGAGCAAGTGTGTGTGTCGTGAGTTTGGAAGAAAATTGGAGAAGAAAATATGCTTTGAAAAGTCTAAGTATATATCTTATATTATGTAATAAATTATTTTCTTTTGATTTTCTTTTATTAAGGTTATTAATCACCCATTTTCTAGAAACCTTTTATTTTCTTTTCTTTTCTCATTTTCTTCAATAGATAAAAATCACTTTTTGTAGAAAATAATTATAAATATTATAGAATAATGCTGGCGTTTTATAGCTAGAAATGACACTAATTATCCGATAAAACAACCTCTATTTAAATCTTTACTTTTAAACTCAATAATTGCCATAAACATCAAAATATAATAATTAAATATATTTTGACCTTAAAAACCATTTTAAATATTTTGCTCTTCATCCGAGCTTAATCGGCAAAAGCCGATGTCACAAAACGTAGATTTTGAAATTCTCAATTTTAAAATCAAGACCTCTTTGAGCATGTATCTATCATTTCAAGACTATTTAAATCTAGGTCTTCTTATGTTCAATATATTTAAGAATCTTATCTCGATTCTATCTCAAATCTACCGAAATTCTATCTTCCGACTCGAAAGCACATGTAGCTTCTAACAACCAACTCTTTCTTAAGGATGCAATGCCCTTTTATAAGCTCTTAATCGGGCTAATCTACTGCTGAAATAATCGGGTATTACAGAAGGGACTTCACGGAAGTTGTACTTGTGGTGATGCTAGCGGTGACCTAATTTTGACGAAATAGAATTCTTAAATTAGCATACTACGCTCGGAACATACCGCTTCAATTGAATTTCGTTTGTCATCTCATTTAAATCTATCTCTAGAGAACTTATGATAATCGCACATGCAAGCCCGCGCGTATGGGCGTTTACATGAAACTCCCACTTCTCGATAGATTAAAATATTTTATTTAGAAATCTCATCTAACAAACTTATAATAAGCGGTGCAAGCAAGCCAGCGTGTGGACATTTACTCACGGTCGTATCACTTTGTTTAGAGATCAAAAAGTGGATGTCTTGATATTTTTAATTTAAGAATGTCGTCGGGTTTCTTGCTTAGTCATTTGTTTTAAAAGGTTTGTCCATACATATCACGTAGTTCTAACATGCTTTCTCTAGAACTCAACATGTAAAACATGCTCACGAGAATTCTAAAACATGCTTAAATCGATAAACCTAGCATGCTTGCTAACGATTAATCGAGAAAACATATATCCATGTTTATCTACGTAATTAAACATACATTGCATCTCTTTGTACAATTTAAACATCCGTCGTGCTATGAGCGATAAAAATAAAATAAAATTTGTTCATATGACTCGTTCATGGATCACAGCTTCTCTATCAAATTTATTACATAAATTTACAAAGTCTGATTTTCAAAATTTCTTAAAGCGAGCCTCGCATGCATGAGCACGCAGACCGAATCGTCAAAACTTGATTTGGGCCAAACAATCGAAGCGAGGTCGGAAGAGTGATTTAGATCGGATCGTGTCGAAAAAAATTGGATCGGTTAAGAGCGAATTGCATGCCAGTGGGGTGGGCCCATGCACATGAGCTGCGCACTGAAGCCACAACCATCGCGTGCCCAACCATCCATGTCGTGTCTCCTCCGCCGGTGTGGGCAGCGAGTCTGGCTGAGGCGAGCACGGTGTGCTGCGCCCGACATACACTCATCGTACTCATCGCATCACCTTTGCCCATCGACCACCACCCGCGGGCGTCGCCCGTACGTTGAGCGTCGAGTGCGCGTCGCGTGGAGGTCATGCGTTGGCGCACTCCTCGTATCACGAATGCCGTGTGGCCGTCGTCCGTCATTGTGATGCTCGCTCATCCTGCGTGCTGTCGTCGTCGTACCATGCTGCTTGGGTGCGCCGCGTATGGTGCATGATGGGCACCCGCACGTAGGGTCACATGGTCTTCTTTGTTCTTGTCGAGACCACTATTCGTCCGGCGTGCGGGGCTGTGTGCGTCGGGTTGCCTGACGTCTGCCGTCGTCCCATCGTGTGCCTCATATCTCACGCATGATGGGACTCGCTGTCTCGTCTCGTTCTTCATGTTTTTGTCTTCGTTCTTCATTTTTAAAATTTAATTCATAAAGATAAATTCTAATCTAACCACGGATTTTCTCGTGGTGAAAAATGATTCAACGAAAACATAATAACCGAGTCATGATAAATGACGATCTACAAATAATTATAGTGTGCGTAATAATCAAATGTGAATTAACCCAGAGCAACGATATTGATCTCGGGCTCGGATACCAATTGTATGGAAATCGATTTTATCCTCTTCTAGGGGATCTATGTTGGATTTTAATTCACCATACTGCGATTATATACCTAACATGCATCTATATAATTAATTGCAACACTTATGTGTTCACTCGTGTTTACACAATTTCTATGAAATATGATCAATGGTAGACTCAGTTTTGATTTTTGAATTTGTATTGTAATATCCATGAGTTAATTGCCTAATTACGGTATTTAAAACCCGTAAATTAGAGTTTTATTTGAGATATTAAATCGATGAAGATATCGAATAATGATTTTGATTGTTCTGAAGGAATGAATTCTATTTTATATTCACTAAGAATGGTGAATTAAGGAATAGAAGTTTATGAAGTGTATCGGCGGTATTATTTTAGCGTCGATTGCATATCGATAGTTAAAATTTTCATGATATTTTCTAAGCAATTAAGCTTGAATTAAATTACATTATTAATGGAATAATTTAATAAAGTGATTACGACCATTTCGAGATAAATCGATAATTAACGTTTTAGCAACGTTTCAAGCGTTAACGTTTAGAGGCAATTGAAAAGTGAGTTTAATGATCAAGAAATTATAGTAATTAATTTCCCATGATTATTATATGTAATTACAGTATTATTAAGCATTAAATCAATGCTAAAATATTAAGATTGATATTGATAAATTTTGCCCGATTGTTCGAAAACCCTAATTTGAACTGGGGTTTTATCACATAAAATGATGCCATTAATTTATCCTATGATGTTATTTATCATCTAAGCTATATGTTATAACATATATCAATGTTTGGCATTGGAAAATAAGAATTGACCCATTGGCATAATGTAATGGCGAGAACTATATACTTATATATCAAGTTTATCTTGTTAATCTTCCCACTAT